>JAIUJO010003185.1:27500-32500 GCA_023846275.1 Vanilla planifolia | reverse complement strand
TAAGAAGATGTAGTAGAAGGAGAAGAAAAAGAAGTAGAAGAAGAATGAGAAGAAGAAGAAGAAGAAGAAGAAAAAGAGTGAAAAGAATAAGGAGAAGAAGTAGAAGAAGAAGAAGAAGAAGAAAAAGGGGAAGACGAAGAAGAAGAAGAAGAAAAAGAAGAAGAAGAAGAAGGAGGAGAAGATGAAGAAGAAGAAGAAGAAGAACAAGTAGTAGAAGAAGAAATAGAAGAAGAAGAAGAATAATAATAATAATAATATTTAGAAGAACAAGAAGTAGAAGAAAGAAGTAGAAGAAGAGGTAGAAGAAGAAGAAGAAGAAGAAGAAGAAGAAGATGGAGAAGAAGAAAAAGAAGTAGTGGAAGAAGGATTACAACAATATTAAGAAGTAAAAGAAGAAGAAGAAGAAGAAGAAGATGAAAAAGAAGAAGAAAAAGGAGCAGAAGAAGAAGAAGAAGAAGAAAAAGAAGCAGAAGAAGAAGAAGAAGAAGAAGGAAAAGGACAAGAAGTAGAAGAAGAAAGAGAAGACAAGATGAACAAGTAAAAAAAGAAGAAAAAAAGATGAAGAAAAAGAAGAAAAAGAAGAAGAAGAAGAAGAAGTAGATGAAGAAGATGAATAAGAAGAAGTAAAAGAAGTAGAAGAAGAACATGAAGAACAAGATGAAGAAGTAGAAGAAGATGAAGTAGAAGAAGAAGAAGAAGAAGAAGTAGAAGATGAAGAAAATGAAGTAGAAAAAAAAAGAAAAAGGAGAAGAAGAAGAAGATGATGAAGATAAAGTACTAGAAGAAGAAGAACAAGAAGAAGAAGTAGAAGAAAGAAGAAGAAGAAGATGATGATGAAGAAGAAGAAAAAGAAATGAAGCTGGAGAAGAAGAAGAAGAAAATATAACATGGAGAACAAGAAGAAGAAGAAGAAGAAGAAGAAGAAAAAGAAGATGATGATGAAGTAGAAGAAAGAAGTTGATGAAGCAGAAGAAGAAGAAGAAGAAGAAGAAGATGGAGGATAAGAAGAACAAGGAGAAAAAAACAGCGAGACGAACAGGACAAAGAAGTAGAAGAAGTCGAAAAACTTGAAAAAGAAGAACAAGAAGAAGAAGATGAAGAAGAGGAAGAAGAAGAAGATGAAAAAGAAGAAGAATAAGAAGAAGAAGAAGAAGAAGAAGAGGAAGAAGAACTTGAAGAAGAAGAAGAAGAAGAAGAATAAGAAGAACATGAATAAGAAGAAGAAGTAGTAGTAGAAGAAGAACAAGAAGAAGTAGTAGGAGAAGAAGTAGAAGAAGAAGAAGAAGAAGAAAAAGAAGAAGAAGAAGAAGAAGAAGAAATAGAGCAAGAAGAATAATAAAATTAAGAAGTAGAAAAAAAAGGAGAAGAAGAAGAAGAAGAAGAGAAAAAGAAGAAGTAGAAGAAGAAAAAGAAGAAGGAGAAGAAGTAGTAGTAGAAGAATGAAGAAAAAAAGAAGAAGAAGAAGAATAATAAGATGAAGAAGAAGGAGAAGAGGAAAGAGAAGAAGTAGAAGAAGGATAAGAACAAGATGAGGAAGTAGAAGAAGAAGAAGAAGAAGTAGAAGAAGAAGAAGTAGAAGAAAAAGAAGTAGTAGAAGAAGGAGGAGGAGGAGAAGAAGAAGAAATATAAGAAGAAGTAGAAGATGAAGAAGAAGAATTACAAGAAAGATGAAGGAGAAAAAGAAGATGAAATAGTAGAAGAAGAAGAAGAAAAAGAAGAAGAAGAAGAAGAAGTAAAACAACAACAACAATAAGAAGAAGAAGAAGAAGAAGAAGAACATGAAGAAGAAGAAGAAGAAGAAGAAGAAAAAGAAGAAGTAAATGATGAAGAAGAAGAAGAAGAAAAAGAAGAAGAAGAAGAAGGAGAAGAAGAAGAAGAAGAAGTAGAAGAAGAAGAAGAATAACAATAAAAAGAAGAAGAAGAAGTAAAAAAGAAGAAGAAGGAGAAGAATAAGAAGAACAAGAAGAAGAAGAAGAAAAAGTAGTAGAAGAAGAAGAAGTAGATGAAGATGTTGAAGAAAAAGCAGGAGGAAGAAGAAGAAGAAGATGAAGAAGAAGAAGGAGAAGGAGAAGAAGTAGAAGAAGGAGAAGAACAAGACGAAGAAGTAGAGGAAGAAGAAGAATAAAAAGATAAAGAAGAAGAAGAAGTAGAAGATGAAGAGGAAGAAGGAGATGAAGAAAAACACGAAGAAGAATAAGAAGGAGAAAAAGGAGTATAACAAGAAGAAGAACAAGATGAAGAAGTAGAAAAAGAAGAATGGGAAGAAGAAGAATAATAATAAGAAGTAGAAGATGATGAAGAAGAAGATTTTGATGAAGAAGAAGAAGAAGATGACGAAGAAGAAGATTATGATGAAGAAGAAGATGAAGAAGAAGAAGAAGAAGAAGAGGAAGAAGTGGAAAAAGTAGAAAAAGAAGTAGAATAGGAAGAAGAAGAAGGTCAAGAAGGCGAAGAAGAAGAAAACGTAAAAAAAATAAGAAGAAGATGAAAAATAACTATAATAATAGTAATTATAACAATAATAACAACAATATAAAATAGTGGTAAAAGAGAAGAAGAATAAGAAGAAGAAGACGAAGAAGAAGAACATGAAGAAGATGAAGACAAAGAGGAAGAAGAAGACAAAGAAAAAGAAAAAGTCTAAGATGAAAAAGAAATTGAAGAAGAAAAAGAAGAAGACGAAGAGGAATAGGAAGGAGAAAAAGAAGCTTTGGATGAAGAATAAGAGGAAGAATAAGGAGAAGAAGAAGAAGTGGAAGAAGAAGAAGACGAAGAAGAAAAGGAAGAAGAAGAAGAAGAAGAAGAAGAGGGGGAACAAGAAGAAGGATAAGAAGAAGAAAAAGAAAAATAAGAATAAGAAGAAGAAGGAGAAGAAGAGCAAGAAATGGAAGAAGAAGAAGTGCTGGAAGAAGAAGAAGAATAAGAAGAGGAAGATGAAGAAGAAGAAAAATCGGAGCTTGAAGAAGAAGAAGAAACACAAGAAGAAGAAGAAGAAGAAGATGAAGATAACGACAAAGTAAAGGAAGAAGAAGAAGAAGAAGGAGATGAAGAAGAAGAAGAAGAAGAATAATAAGAAGAAGAAGAAGAATAAGAAGAAGAAGAAGAAGAACAAAAAGTAAAAGAAGAAGCAGTGAAAAATGAAGAGGAAGAAGAAGAAGAATAAGAATAAATGGAAGAAAAAGAAGTAAGACAAAGAAAAAGAATAAGAAGTGGATGAAGTTGAAGAATAAGATGAAGAAGAAGAAGTGGAAGAAGAAGAAGTGGAAGAAGAAGAAGAAGAGGAAAAAGAAGAAGGAGAAGATTAAGAAGAAGAGGAGGAAGAAGAAGAAGTAGAAGAAGAAGAAGAAGAAGAAGAAGAAGAAGAAGAAGTAGAAGTAAAAGAAGAAGAAGAAGAAGAAAAACGTAAAGGGGAAGAAGAAGAAGAAGAAGATAAGATAGAAGAAGAAGAAGAAGAAGAAGGAGAAAAAGAAGAATAAAGGAAAGAAGAAGAAGAACAAGAAGAAGAAGAAGAAGAAGTGGAAGAAGAAGGAGGAGGAGAAGAAGAAGAAGAAGATGATGATGATGATGAAGAAGAAGAAGATTATGATGATATAGAAGAAGAAGTAAAAGAGGAAGAAGAGGAAGAAGAAGAAGAAGAAGATGAAAAAGAAGAATAAGAAGTAGTAATAGTAGTAGAAGAAGAAGAAGATGATGATGAAGAAGTAGATGAAGAAAGACAAGAAGAAGAAGAAGAATAAGAAGTATAACAAAAAGAAGAACAAGAAGAAGATGTTGAAAAAGAAGAAGGGGTTGAAGAAGAAGAGGAAGAAGAAGTAAAAGAGGAAGAAGTAGAAGTAGAAGAAGATGAAGAAGAAAAAGAGAAAGAAGAGGATGAAGAAGAAAAGGAAGAATCAAACAAAGATGAAAAGAAGAAGAAAAAGAACAAGAAGAAGAATAAGAAGAAGAAGAAGAAGAAGATAATGAAGAAGAGGCAAATGAAGAAGAAGAAGTTGATGAAAAACAAGAAGAAGGAGAAGAAGAAGAATAACAGCAGAAAGATGAGGAAGAAGTAGAAGAAGAAATAAAAGTATAAGATGAAGAAGAAGACGAACAAGAAGATGAAGAAGATGTTGAAAAAGAAGTAGAAACGAAAGAAGAAGAAGCAAAAGATGAGGAAGAAAAAAAGAAAAAGATGAATTATGAGAAGAGGAAGAAGAAGAAGAAGTAGAAGAAGAAGAAGAAGAAGAAGAAATAGAAGAAGAGGAAGAAGAGAAGAAGAGGAGAAAGAAGAAGAACAAGAACAAGAAGAGAAAGATGATCAAGAATAAGAAGAGGAAGATGAGGAAGAAGAGGATGAGGAAGAAAAGAAAAAGAGGAAGAAGAGAAGAAAAAGAGGAAGAAGAAGAATAAGATGATGAAGATAAAGAAGTAGAAAAAGAAGACGAAGAAGAAGTAGTAGAAGTATTAGTAAAAGAAGAAAGATGATGATGAAGTAGCAGAAGAAGAAGAAGAAGAAGAAGAAGAACATGAAGAACGAAAAAAAGAAGAAGGAGAAGAAGGAAAAGAAGATGATGAAGAAGAAGAAGAAGAAGAATAAGATGGACAAGAAGAAGAAGAAGAAGAAGAAAAAGAAGAAGAAGAAGAAAAAGAAGAAGGAGAAGAAGATGAAGAAGAAGAAGAAGAAGAAGAAGCATAAGATGGACAAGAAGAAGAAGAAGAACAAGAAGAAGAAAAAGAAGAAGAAGAAGAAAAAGAAGAAGAAGAAGAATATGGACAAGAAGAAGCAAAAGAAGAAGAAGAAGAAGAAAAGGAATGAGACGAAGAGGAAAAAGAAGTAGAAGAAGGAAAAGATGGATAATAGTAATATTAATAATTATAATATTAATAATAATAGTGTCAATAATAAAAAATAATAATAATAATAAGAAGAAAAAGAAGAAGAAGGAGAAGTAGAAGAATCGAAAGAAGAAAAAAAAGTAGAACAAGTGGAAGATGAAGAAGAAGAAAAAGAAGAGAAAGAA
>JAIUJO010003185.1:7500-10000 GCA_023846275.1 Vanilla planifolia | reverse complement strand
AAGGAGAAGAAGAAGAAGAGGAGGAGGAAAAACAAGAAGAGGAAGAAGAAGAAGAAGAAGAACAAAAATAAGTAGAAGAAAAAGGTGAAGAAGATGAAAAAGAAGAAGATGAAAAAGAAGAAGAAGAAAAAGAGGAAGAAGTAGAGGAAGTAGTAGTAATAGCAATAGTAGTAGTAGTAGTAGTAGAAGAAGAAGAAGAAGAAAATGAAGAAGTGGAAAAAGAAGAAGTATAAGAAGAGGAAGAAGATGAAGAAGATGAAGAAGTAGCAGAATAAGAAGTAGAAAAAGAAGAAGAAGAAGAAGAAGGAGAGGAAGTAGGTGGAGAGGAAGATTTAGAAGAAGAAGGAGATCAAGAAGAAGAAGAAGAAGAAGAAGAAGATGAAGGTGAAGGAGGAGAAGAAGAAGAAGAAGAAGAAGCAAAATATGAAGAAGAAGACGAAGAAGAAGGAGAAGGAGAAGTAGAAGTAGAATTAGAATAAGGAGATCAAGAAGAAGAGGAGGAAAAAGAAGACGAAGAAAAAGAAGAAGAAGAAGAAGAAAAAGAGGAAGAAGATGTAGAAGAACAGAAAAAAGAAAAATAAGGTGATAAAGGAAAATAAAGTGACATGAAGAAGTATACGAAGTAGAAGAAGAAGATGAAGATGAAGAAGAAGAAAAGGAAGAAGTAGAAGAAGAAGAATGTGGAGGTGGAGGGGAAAAAGAGGAAGAAAAAGAAGTAGAAAAAGGAGGAGGAGAAGAAGAAGAACAAGCAAAAATTACAGAACAATAAGAATAAAAGAAGAAGAGGATGAAGTGGTAGAAGAGGAAGAAGAAGGAGAAAAACTTGATGATGATGATGATGATGAAGTAGAGGAAGTGGAAGCAGAAGAAGAAGAAGAAAAGTAGAAGAAGGAAAAGAAGAAAAAGAAGTAGAGGAAGAAGAAGTGGAAGGAGAAGAAGAAAAAGAAAAGGAAGAAAAAGAAGAAGAAGAAGAAGATAAAGAAGAAGTTGAAGTAAAAGATGAAGAAAAAGAAAGAGAAGAGGAAGAAGAAGAAGGAGGAGGAGGAGGAGAAGGAGAAGAAGAACAAGAAGAAGAAGATGAGAAGAAGAAGAAGAAGAAGAATAAGATGAAGAAGAGAAGAAGAAGAAGAAGAAGAAGAAGAAGAAGAAGAAGAAGAACTTGAATAACAGAAGGATGAAGAATAAGAAGAAGAAGAAGTAGAAGAAGAAAAAGAAGAAGAAAAGGAAGAAGAAGTCGAAGAAGAAGAAGTACATGAAGAAGAAGAAGAAAAAGAAGTAGAAGAGGAAGAGGAAGAAGAAGAAGAAGAAGGAAAAGAAGCAGTAGAAGTGGAAGAAGAAGAAGAAGAAGAAGATGATGATGATGATGATGATGATGATGATGATGATGATGTACTAGAAAAAGAAGGCGAACGAGGAGGAGGCAGAGGAGAAGAAGAAAGAGAGGAAGATTTAGAAGAAGAAGAATGAGAATAAGAAGAAGAAGAGGTAGAAGTAGTAGAAGGAGAACAAAAAGGAGAAGAATCAGAACATGAAGAAGAAGAAGAAGATGGTGAAGCAAAAGAAGAAATAGATAAAAAAAATACAGAGATGAAGAAGAAGAAGAGGATGAGCGAGACAATGAAGACGACGAAGAAGAAGAAGGATAAGAAGAAGTAGAAGGACAAGGAGAAGAAGAAGAAGAGGAATAAGAAGAAGAAGAAGAAGAAGAAGAAGTAGACGATAAAGGAAAAGAAAGTGTAGAAGAAGAAGTGATAAAGGAAGAAGAAGAAGAAGAAGGAGAAGAAGAAGAAGAAGAAGAAGAAGAAGTAGGAGAAGGAGAAGAATAAGAAGAAAAAGCTGAAGAAGAAGCAAAACAAACAGAACAATAAGAAGAAAAGAAGAAGAGAAAGAAGTAGAGAAGAAAGAAGTAGAAGAAGAAGAAGAAGAAGAGGAAGAACAAGAAAAAGAGGAGGAAGAAGGAGAAAATGGTGAAGAAGGAAAAGTAGAAGAACAAAACAAAGAAAAAGAAGAAGAAGAAGAAAAAGAAGAGTAAGAAAAAGAAGAAGAATAATAAGAATAAGAAGAAGAAGAAGAAGAAAAAGAATAAGAAAAAGAAGAAGTAGAAGAAGAAGAAGAAATAGAAGTGGAAGAAGAAGAAGAAGAAGGAGAAGAAGAAGTTGTAGAAGAAGAAGAAGAAGGAGAAGAAGAAGAAGAAAATGAAGGTGTGCAAGATGGAGAAGATGAAGAAGAAGAAGAGGAAGACGACGAAGAAGGAGTAGAAGACGGAGGAGAAGAAGAAGAACTAAAAGGAGGAGGAGAAGGAGGAGGAGGTGGAGGAGAAGTTGAAGAAGAAGAAAATGAAGATGAAGAATAGTAGTAGATGAAGAAGAAGAACAGGAAAAGTAAGAAGAAGAAAAGGAGTAGTAAGAGTAAGAAGTAAAAGAAGATGAAGAAAAAGAAAAAGAATAACAGGAAGAAAAGCAAAAAAATAAAGAAGAAGAAGAAGAAGAAGAAGAAGATA
>JAIUJO010003660.1:25000-30000 GCA_023846275.1 Vanilla planifolia | reverse complement strand
TCTTCTTCCTCTTCTTCTTCTTCTTCTTATTATTCTTCCTCTTCTTCCTCTTCTTCTTCTTCTTTTTCTTCTTCTTCTTCTTCTTCTTCTTCTTCTTCTACTTCTACTACTGCTGCTACTACTAATTCCTCTTCTATTTCTTCATGTTCTTCTTCCTCTTGTTCTTTTTTTCCTAATAATCTTCTTCTTCATCATCTTCTTTATATTCTTCTTCTTCTTCTTCTTCTTCTACTTTGTCTTCTTCTTCTCCTTCTTCTTCTTTTTCTTCTTCTTCTTCATCATCATCTTCATCTTCTTCTTCTTCATCTACTACTTCTTCTTCTTCTTCTTTTCTTCTTCTTCTTCTTCTTCTTCTTCTTCTTCTTCTTCTTCTTCTTTTTCTTCTTCTTCTTCTCTTGCTTCTATTTCTTCATCATCTTCTTCTTCTTATTCTTCTATTGCATCTTCTTCTTCTTCATCTTTTTCTTCATCTTCTTCTTCTTCTTCTTCATCTTCTTCTTCCTCTTCTTCTTCTTCTCTTTGCCTTCTTCTACTTCTTCTTCTTTCCCCTTCCCTCACTTCATTCATTCATTCATTCTTCTTCTTCTTCTTCTTCTTCTTCCTCCTTGTCCTCTTAATCCTCTTCTCCTTCTTCTTCTTTTTCCTCCTCTTCTTCTTCTTCCTCTTCCTCTTCCTCTTCTTCTTCTTCTTCTTCTTCTTCTTCTTTCTCACCTTAATCTTCTTCTTCTTGTTTTACTTCTTCTGCATCATTTTCATCTCTTTTTCATCATAATCATCATCATCATCTTCTTCTTCTTCTACTTCTTCTTCTTCTTCTTCTTCTTCTTCTTCTTCTTCATCTTCCTCATTTTGTAATTATTATTATTTTTTTATTTTTATTATTAATTTTCTTTATTTTCTTCTACTTCCTCCCCTTCTTCTTCCTTGTCTTCTAATTCTTCTTCTACTTCTTAAACTTCTTCTTTTTCCTCTTCTTCTTCTTCTTTTTCATCTTGTTCTTCTTCTTCTTCTTATATTACTTCTTATTCTTGTTCATCTTCGTCTTTTTCTACTTCTTCTTCTTCTTCTTCCACTTGTTTGTCTTCTTTTCCTTCTTCTTCTTCCTCTTCTTCATCCTCTTCTTCTTCACCTTCTTCTTCTTCTTCTTCTTCCTCTTCTTCTTCTTCTTCTTTGTTTTCTTCTTCTTCCACTTCTTCTTCTTCTTTATCTTCTTTTCATTTTTCTTCTTCCTCTTCTTCTTCTTTTTTCTTCCCCTTCTTTCTTTTCTACTTCTTCTTCTTCTTCTTCTTCTTCTTATTCTTATTCTTCATTTACTTCTCCTTCTTCTATACCTTCTTCTTCTTTCTCTTCTTCTTCTACTCCTTCCTCTTCTTCTTCTTCTCCTCATTCTTCTTCTCCTTCCTCTTTTACCTCATCCACCTCTTCTTCTTCTTCTTCTTCCTCTCCTTCTTCTTCTTCTTCTTCTTCTCTTCATGTTCTTCTTCTCCTTCTTCTTCTTCTTCCACATCTTCTTCTTCTTCTTCCTTTTCTTCTTCTTCAACTTCTTCTTTGTCTTCCTCTTCTTCTTCTTCTTCTTCTTCTTCTTATTATTCTTGTTATTCTTCTTCTTCTTGTCCTTTTTTGCCTTCTTCTTCATATTCGACTTCTTCTTCATTTTCTTCTTCCTCTAATTCCACTTCTTCATCATCTTATTCTTCTTCGTCCTCTACTTTCTCATCTTCTTCTTCTTGTTGTTGTTCTTGTTCTACCTCTTCTTCTTATTCTTATTCTTCTTCTTGTTCTTCGTATACTTCCTCTTCTTTTTCTTCTTCTTCTTCTTTTTCTTACACTTCTTCCAATTCTTCCTCTTTTTCTTTCTCTTTCTACCTCTTTTTCTTCATTTTCTTTGTCTTCTTCTTCTTCTTCTTCTTCTATCTTATTCTTCTTCTTCTTCTTCTATCTTTTTCTTCTTCTTCTTCTTCTTGTTCTTCCTCTTCTTCTTCTTCTTCCTCTTGTTTCTCTTCTTCATATTCTTATTCTCCTTCTTCCTCTCCTTCCTCTTCTTCTTCTTCTTATTCTTCTTCTTCTTCTTCTTCATCTTCTTCTTCTTCTTCTTCTTCTTCTTATTCTTCCTTTTCTTCCTCTTCTTCTTCTTCTTCTTCTTCTTCTTCTTCTACTTCTTCTTTTTCTTCTTTTAGTTCTACTACTACTGCAACTACTAATTCCTCTTCTATTTCTTCATGTTCTTCTTCCTATTGTTCTTTTTTTCCTCAAAATCTTCTTCTTCATCCTCTTCTTATTCTTCTTCTTCTTCTTCTTCTTCTTCTTCTACTTCGTCTTCTTCTTCTCCTTCTTCTTCTTCTTTTTCGTCTTCTTCTTCTTCATCTTTTTCATCATCTTCTTCTTCTTCTTCATCTACTACTTCTTCTTCTTTTTCTTCTTCTTCTTCTTCTTCTCCTTCGTCTTCTTCTTCTTCCTCTACCTCTTTTTCTTTTTCTTCTTCTTCTTCTTCTCCTGCTTCTATTTCTTCTTCTTCTTCTTCTTCTTCCTATTCTTCTATTGCTTCTTCTTCTTCTTCTTCATCTTTTTCTTCATCTTCTTCTTCTTCTTCTTCATCATCTACTTCTTCTTCTTCTTCTTCTTCTTCTTCTTCTTCTTCTTCTTTGCCTTCTTCTTCTTCTTCTTTCCCCTTCCCTCACTTCATTCATTCATTCTTCTTCTTCTTATTCTTCTTCTTCTTCCTCCTTGTCCTCTTAATGCTCTTCTTCTTCTTCTTCTTTTTCTTCTTCTTCTTCTTCTTCCTCTTCCTCTTCCTCTTCTTCTTCTTCTTCTTCTTCTTCTTCCTCACCTTATTCTTCTTCTTCTTGTTCTACTTCTTCTACATCATTTTCCTCTCTTCTTCATCATAATCATCATCATCATCTTCTTCTTGTACTACTTCTTCTTCTTCTTCTTAATCTTCCTCATTTTATTATTATTTTTATTTTGTTATTATTATTATTAATTTTCTTTATTTTCTTCTTCTTCCTCCCCTTCTTCATCCTTGTCTTCTAATTCTTCTTCTACTTCTTCTTGTTCTTCTTCTTCTACTTCTTCAACTTCTTCTTTTTCCTCTTCTTCTTCTTCTTTTTCATCTTGTTCTTCTTCTTCTTCTTCTATTACTTCTTATTCTTGTTCATCTTCATCTTTTTCTACTTCTTCTTCTTCTTCTTCTTCCACTTGTTTGTCTTCTTTTCCTTCTTCTTCTTCCCCTTCTTCATCCTCTTCTTCTTTACCTTCTTCTTCTTCTTCTTCTTCCTCTTCATCTTCTTCTTCTTCGTTTTCTTCTTCTTCCACTTCTTCTTCTTCTTTATCTTCTTTTCATTTTTCTTCTTCCACTTCTTCTTTTTCTTCCCCTTCTTTCTTTTCTGCTTCTTCTTCTTCTTCTTCTTCTTATTCTTATTCTTCATTTACTTCTTCTTCTTCTTCTATGCCTTCTTCTTCTTTCTCTTCTTCTTCTACTCGTTCTTCTCATTCTTCTTCTCCTTCCTCTTCTACCTCATCCACCTCTTCTTCTTCTTCTTCTTCTTCTTCTTCCTCGCCTCCTTCTTCTTCTTCTTCTTCTCTTCATGTTCTTCTCCTCCTTCTTCTTCTTCCACATCTTCTTCTTCATCTTCCTTTTCTTCTTCTTCATCTTCTTCTTCTTTATCTTCCTCTTCTTCTTCTTCTTCTTGTTCTTCTTCTTATTCTTCTTCTTCTTGTCCTTTTTCGCCTTCTTCTTCTTCATTTTTGACTTCTTCTTCATCTTCTTCTTCCTCTAATAACACTTCTTCATCATCTTATTCTTCTTCGTCCTCTCCTTCCTCATCTTCTTCTACTTCTTGTTGTTCTTGTTCGTCCTCTTCTTCTTATTCTTCTTCTTCTTCTTCTTCTTCTTCGTATACTTCCTCTTCTTCCTCTTCTTATTGTTCTTCTTCTTCTTCTTCTTCTTCTTCTTCTTCTTCTTACTCTTCTTCTACTTCTTCCAATTCTTTCTCTTTTTCTTTCTCTTTCTTCCTCTTTTTCTTCTTTTTTTTGTCTTCTTCTTCTTCTTCTTCTTCTTGTTCTATCTTCTTCTTCTTCTTCTAATTCTTCTTCTTCTTTCTCTTCTTCTTCTTCTTCTTCATCTTTCTGCTCTTATTCTTCGAATTCGTCTTCTATTGCTTCTTTTTCTTCTTCTTCATCTTCATCATCTTCTTCTTATTCTTCGTCTTCTTCTTCTTCTTCTTATTCTTCATCTTCTACTTCTACTACTACTGCTACTACTAATTCTACTTCTTTTTCTTTTGATTCTTCTTCTACTTGTTTTTTTCCAGGTAATCTTCTTCTTCATCATCTTGTTATTCTTCTTCTTCTTCTTATTATTCTACTTCTTTCTTCTTCTTCTTCATCATCATCATCTTTTTCTTCTTCTTCTTCCTCTTCTTCTTCTCCTCCTCCCCTTCTTCTTCTTCTTCTCCTTCATCATCATCTTCTCTTTCTTCTTTTTCTTCTTCTTCTTCTTCTTCTTCCTCTTCTTCCTCTTCTTCTTCTTCTTCTTCTTTTTCTTCTTCTTCTTCTTCTTCTTCTTCTTCTGCTTCTTCTTCTTGTTCTCCCTCTTTTTCTTCTTCTTCTTCTTCAACTTCTTCATCTTCTTCTTTTTCTTCTTCTTCTTTCTTCTTCCTCCTCTTCTTTCTTCTTCTTCTTTTACTTCTTCTAATTCTAATTCTTCTTCCCCTTCTTCTTCCTCCTCCTTGTCCTCCTAATCCTATTCTTCTTATTTTTCTTCTTCTTCTTCTTCTTCCTCTTCTTCTACCTCTTCCTCTTCTTCTTCTTCTTCTTCTTCTTCTTCTTCTTCTTTCACCTCTTATTCTTTTGCTTGTTCTTCTTCTTTTTCTTCTGGTTCTTCTTCATCTTCTTCTTCTTCTTCATCTTCTACTTCTTCATCTTCCTCTTCTTCTTCTACTTCTTTTTCCTCTTCTTCTTCTTCTTCTTTTTCTTCATCTTCTTCTTCTTTCTTCTTC
>JAIUJO010003660.1:5000-7500 GCA_023846275.1 Vanilla planifolia | reverse complement strand
TTCTTCTTCTTCTATTGCTTCTTCATCTTCTTTGTCTCCTTCTTTTTCTTCTACTTCTTCTTCTTCTTCTTCTTCTTCTTCTTCTTTTTCTTCTTCTTCTTCTTCAACTCCTTTTTCTTTTTCTTCTTCTTCCTGTTCTTCTTCCCCTTACTCTTCTTCTACTTCTTCTTCTTCTTCTTCTTCTTCTTCTTTTTCTTGTTCTTCTTCTTTTCCTTTTTCTTCTTCTCCTTCTTCTTCTTTGTCTTTTCGTTCTTCTGCTCCTTCTTCTTCTTCTTCATCTTCATTGTCTCCTTCTTCTTCTTCGTCTTTATCTTCATCATCTTCTTCTTCTTCTTCGAATTCTTCTTCTTCCACTTCTTTGTCTTTTTCTTCTTCTTCTTCTTCTTCTAGTACTACTACTTCTACTACTTCGTCTTCTTTTTCACTTTCTGCTTCCTTTTTTATTTTTTCTTCTTCTTCTTCTACTTCTTCTTCTTCTTCTTCTTTTTCACCTTCTTCTTCCACTTCTTCCTCTTCTTCTTCTTCTTTTTCATCATCTTCTTCTTCTTCTTCTTCCTCTTCCCCTTCTTCTTCTTCTTCATCTCATCAACTTCTACTTCTTCCACTTCTTCTTCTTCTTCTTCTTCTCCTTGTTTTTCTTCTCGTTTTTCTTCTACTTCTTCTTCTTCTTACTTTTCTTCCTGTTCTTTTTCTTCTTCTTCTTCCTCCTCTTCTTCTTCTTCTCCTTCTCCTTCTTCTACTTTATCAATAACATCTTCATCTTCTTCTGCTTCCTCATATCATTCTTGTTCTTTTTCTTCTTTTTCTTTTTCTTCTTCTTCTTCTTCTTCTTCTTCTTCTTTCTCTTCTTCTTCTTCTTCTTCGTGTTTATAATCTTCTTCTTCTTCATCTTCTCCTTGTTCTTCTTCTCTTTTTTCTTCTTCTTCTTCGTCTTCTTCTTCTTCTTCTTCTTCCTATTCTTCCTCTTCTTTTTCTTCTTCTTCTTCTACTTCTTCTTCTCCTATCTCCATCTTCTTCTTCTTCATCAATATCTTCATCTTCTTGTACTTCTTATTATTCTTGTTGTTCTTCTTCTTCATTTTCATTTTCTTCTTCTTCTTCTTCTTCTTCATCTCCATAATCATCTTCTTCTCCTACTTTTTCTTGTACTTCTTCTACTTCTTCCTCCCCATCTACTTCTCCTTCTTCTTCTTCTGCTTCTTCTTTTTCCTCTTCCTCTTCTTCTTCTTCTTCTTCTTTCACTTCTTCTTCTTCTTCTTCATCATCCTTTTCTTCTTCTTCCTCTAATTATTCCTCTACTTCTTCTTCTTCATATTCTTCTTCCACTTCTTCTTCTTCATGTTCTTTTTCTTCTTCTTCTTCTTCTTCTTCTTCTTCTTCTTCTCCTTCTACTACTTCTTCTTCTTCTTCTTCTTCTTCTTCTTCTTCTTCTTCTTCTTTTCTTCTACTTCATATTTTTCTTTTTCTTCTACTTCTTCTTCATCTTCTTCTTCATCATCATCATCATCTTCTTCTTCTTCTTCTTCTTTGTCTTCTTCTTCTTCTTCCTCTACTATTTCTTTACCTTAGTCTTTCTCTTCTTCTTCTTCTTCTTCTTCTTCTTCTTCTTCTTTTTCATATTCTTCTTCTTTTTCTTGTTTTTCTTCTTCTTCTTCTTCTTCTTTTCCTTCTTCTTCTACTTCTCCTTCTTCTTTTTCTTTGCCTTCTTCCCTTTCTTTTTTTCCTTCTTCTTCTTTGCCTTCGTCGTCTTCTTCTTCTTCATCTTCCTCTTTGTCTTCTTTTTCTTCTTCTTCTTCCTCCTCTTCTTCTTCTAAATCTTCCTCCTCTTCTTCTTCTTCTTCTTCCTCCTCCTCTTCTTCTTCTTCTTCCACTTCTTCCTCCTCTTCTACTACTTCTTCTTCTTCTTCTTCTTCTCCTCCATTTTCTCTTTCTTCTTCCTCTTCTTCTTCTTCTTCTTCTTCTTCCCCTTCCTATTCTTCTTCTTCTTCTTCATCATCATCTTCTGCTTCTTGTCCTTTTTCTTCTCCTTTTTCTTCTTCTTCTTCTCCATTTTCAACTTCTTCATCATCTTCTTCTTCTTCTACTACTACTACTTCTTCTTCTTCTTCTCCTTCTTCTTCTTCATCATTATCATCTTCTGCTCCTTTTTCTTATTCCTTCTTCTTCTTCTTCCTCCTCCTCCTCCTCTACTTCTTCTTCAACTTCTTTTTATTCTTCTTCATCTTCATCTTCTTCTGCTTCTTCTTTTTTCTTCATGTTCTTCTTCTTCTTCCTCATTTTTTTCTTCTCTCATCATCATCATCATCATCTTCTTTTTCTTCTTCTTGTTCCTCCACTTCTTCATCTTCTTCTTCATAATCAACTTCTTCTTCAACTTCTTCTTCTTCTTCTTCTTTCTCTTTTTGTTCTCCTCTTCTTGCTCTTATTCTTCTACTTCTTTTTATTCTTCCTTTTCTTCTTCTTCTTCCTCTTTCGCTTCTTCCACTTCTTCCTCTACTTC
>JAIUJO010002824.1:37500-40497 GCA_023846275.1 Vanilla planifolia | reverse complement strand
AAGTAGTAGTAGAAGAAGAAGAAGAAGAAGAAGAAGAAGAGAATAAGATGAAGAAGAATAAAAAGAAGAAGATAAAGAAGAAGAAAGAAGAAGAATAAGAAGAAGAAGAAGAAAACGAAGAAGAATTACAAGAAGAACAAGAAGAGGAGGAAGAAGAAGGAGAAGACAATGATGATGATGATGAAGGGGAAGGAGAAGAAGAAGAGGAAGAAGAAAAAGTAGAAGTAGAAGAAGTAAAAAAAAAAGTACCAAAAGAAGAAGAACAATTAGAAGTGAAAGAAGAAGAGGAGGAAGAAGAAGAAGAAGAAGACAAAGAATAGTAAGAAGAAGAATAAGAATAAGATAACAATAACAATAATAATAATAATAATAATAATAATAAGAGCAGGAAGAGGTGGAGGAGGAGGAAGAAGAAGAAGAAGAAGATGATGATATAGAAGATGAAGAACAAGAACAAGAAAAAGACGAAGAAGAAGAAGAAAAAGATGAGGAAGAAAAGAAGAAGAAGTATAAGCAGAGTAAAGAAGAAGAAGAAGAAGTATAAGAAATAGAAAGAAGAAGAAGAAGAAGAAGAAGGAGAGGAAGAAGAAAATGAAGAAAAAAAGAAGAGGAAGAAGAAGAGGAAGAAGAAGAAGAAGAGGAGAAGAAGAAGAAGAAGAAGAAGAAGAGGATGAAGAAGAAGAAGAAGAAGAGGACAAGAGAAGAAGAAGAAGAGAGAAGAAGAAGAAGAAGACTAAGAAGTACAAAAAGAAGAAGAAGAAGAACAGGAAGAAGATGATGATGAAGAGGAAGTAGAAGAATAAGAAGAGAAAGAGAAGAAGAAGAAGATGAAGAAGAAGAAAAAAGAAGAAGAAAAAGTAGTGGAAGAAGAAGAAGATGATGATGATCATGATGTAGAAGAAGAAGAAGATGATGATGATAAAGGAGAAGAAGAAGAAGAAAAAGAAGAAGTAGAAGAAGAGAAGAAGAAGAAGAAGAAGAAGAAAAAAGAAGTAGAAGTTGAAGAAGAAGCAGAACAAGAAGATGATGACTAAGAAGAAGAAGAAGAAGAAGAAGAAGAAGAAGAAAAGAAGAAGAGGAAAAGGAAGAAATGGAAGAGGAAGAAGATGAAGAAAAAGAAGTAGAAGAGGAAGAATTGGAGGAAGAAGAAGTAGCAGAAGAAGAAGAGGAAAGAAGGCAAAGTAGAAGAAGAAGAAGAGTAGAGCAAGAAGTAAAAGAAGAAGGAGAAGAAGAAGACGAAGGGAAGAAGAAGAAGAGGAAAAAGAAGAATAAGAGTAAGAATATGGAGAAGAAGAAGAAGAAAAGAAGAGGAAGAAGAAGAATAATAATGAGATGATGAAAAAGAAGAAGTAGATGAAGAAGAAGAGGAAGAAGAAGAAGAAGAAGAAGAAGAAGTAGAAGAAGAAGAGAAGAGGAAGAACAAGAAGAAGAGGAGGAGGAGGAAGAAGTAGAAGAAGAAGAAAAGATGTAGAAGAACAAGAAGAAGAAGAAGAAAGAAGCAGAAGAAGAAGAAGAAAAAAAGAAGTAGAAAAAAGAAGAATGAGAAGCAGAAGAAGTAGAAGTAGAAGGAGAAGAAGAGAAGAAGAAGAAAAAGAAGAAGAAAGATGAATAGACGATAACAAAGAAGAAGAAAAAGAAAAAGAGGAAGAAGAAAGAAAGAAAGAAAGAAGCGAAGAAGTAGTAGTTGTAGTAGTAGTAGCAAAGAAGAAGAAGAAGATGAAGTAGTAGAAGAAGAAGAAGTAGTAGTAGTAGAAGAAAAGAAAGAAGAAGAAGAAGAAAATTAAGATGAAGAAGAAGAGAAGAAGAAGAATTAGAAGAAGAATGAGAAGTAGAAGACAAAGATAAAGAAGAAGAAGAAGAAAAAGAAGAAGGAGTAGCAGAGAAGAAGAAGAAGTAGAAGAAGAAAATTAAAAAGAAGAGAAGAAGAAGAAGAAGAAGTAGTTGAATAACAAGAAGAAGAACAAGAAGACAAGAAGAAGAAGAAGAAGAAGAAGAAGAAGTAGAAGAAGAAGAAGAAGAAGATGATGACAAAGAAGAAGAACAAGAACAAGAAGAAGAAGAAGAGGAATAAGAAGAAGAAGAAGCAGAAGAAAATGATGAAGTAGAAGAGTGAGAGAAGAAGAAGAAGAAGAAGAAGAAGAAGGAGAAGAACAAGAAGAAGTAGAAGAAGAATATGTAGGAAAAGAAGCAGAAATAGAAGAAGAATTAGTGGAAGAATAAGAAGAAGAGCAAGAAGAAGAAGAAGAGGGAGAAGAAAATGAAGAAGGAGATGAAGAAGAAGAAGAATGTGAAGAAGAAGATGTTGAAGAAGAAGAAGAAAGAAGTAGAAAAAGAGGAAGTGGAAGAAGGAGAAGGTGACAAAAGAAGAAAAAGTAGAAGATGAAGAAGAAGACAAAAAAGAAAGTAGAAGTAAAAGAAGAGGAAGAAGAAGAAGAAGAAGAAGAAGACGAAGAAGAAGAAGAAGAAGAAAGAGATGAAGTAGAACAAGGAGAAGAGAAGAAGAATGAAGAGAAGAAGAACTAGAAGAGTGGCAGTAAAAAGAAGAAAAAGAAGCATAACAAAAGGAAATATTAAAAGAAGAAGAAGAAGAAGTGGAAGAAAGAAGAAGTAGTAGAAGAAGAAGAAGAAGAAGGACATGAAGGGGAAGGTGAAGAAGAAGAAGAAGAAGAAGAGCAAGAATTAGAAGAAGAAGAAGAAGAGGGAGAATAAGAGTAGGAACAAGAAGTGGTAGAAGAAGAAAAAGAAGAAGAATAAGGAAATGTAGCGATGGAGGAAGAATAAGATGAAGAAGAAGAAAAAAAAAAGAAGAGGAGGAGGAAGAAAAAGAAGAAGAAGAAGAAGAAGAAGAATGAGAAGAAGAAGAAGAAGCGGAGGGGGGAGAAGAGGAGGAACAAGAAGAAGAGAGAAAGAAGGAGTAGAAGATGAAGAAGAAGAAGAAGAAGAAGAAGCAGAGTTGAAGAAGAAGAGAAGAAGAAGAAGAAGAAGTGAAGATGTAAA
>JAIUJO010002824.1:0-7500 GCA_023846275.1 Vanilla planifolia | reverse complement strand
TTTTAGAAATTAAAAAAATATAATAAAACTTTTTTGGACTGACCCGAAAGGGGCATCCACAGTCCAAAGGTAGAATGCCACAGGAAACGCTGAACGGAACACGACAAATTAAGGCCGCAGAGAAAGGAACTCGACAAATTCAGCACACAGGCAATGCTAAACGAAACAGTGCGAGATGAAGTCAACCCGAACCAAGTGATGAAATCTTGGTCAAGGAAGGGGGAGCCAAGCCTAAAGCGGCTCGATAGTCATACAAACCGAATTCCTTATACAGTGCAATAGCAAAGTTATTTGGATGATGTGGGACTAATGTCCAACCTGACTATCAAAGAAGGCGGAAAGGGTAAGCGCGATTGGACAGTTGAGATTAATCAACATAAAATGACAAGCAGGAGAATCAAACCTGGGCTGAAAAGATATGCACCAGGACACGTAATTACTGTGGTAACTATTTTAATTTGAATAATTTCTGGACACATTATACTAATACATGCAGGACACCAGTGCAGGATCAAAAGGTCTTGATCGAGGCCGCCTAGATCCAAAGGTCGGGATTAATCTCGAATGGTAAAAACGAAATTCAATCAGAAACGTCCATTTTTGGAACCCGAATTGGACGGTGGCTGCTTTTCTTCCTTTACTGAAACGGCTAGTTCATTTTAGAGCCATTGGGAGTGATTTTAGAGCTCAAATTTAAACTCTATAAATAGGAAAGGATGAAGAACTTCTAGAGGTTCACATTTTCTAAGATCCCAAAACTTTTAGATCACGATTTTGAGCAAAATCAACTGAATACGGTGCTTCCAATTTCATAAAGAGAAGGTGGCATGAAGGATTCCAAAATTAGACGTTTTTGCTTCAAAAATCTTTCAATATTTATTCCTCCATTTTTTTGTCGTGTGTGTCTCCTATTTCTCTTAAAATTATTTTAAGTTTTGCCAATTTTTGTATTCTTTTATTTAGGGTAAGCACATCCAAGCATTGTGCAAAAGCCCGGGGTTTGAGTTTAGCCCGAAAAAACTCAATTAGGTTCGGGATTAGCCGTAGGAAAAATCTCAAGTAGGTTTGAGGTGAATTGTACGAAAAACCTCGCTTGTAATTTCGTATTTTTAGTGTTGTTTTTCCCAGCACCAGTTGGGGGTGGATGTAGGCTCGATTTTGAGTCAATCCACCTTAAAAATCTTTTGTGTTTTTTTCTTCTTATTCATGCCTAAAAGATTTAATTTTTAATTGAAACCAAAAATCGAAAGAAAATTTTATTTACCACAATTCACCCCCCTCTTGTGGGATTTTCTTAAGCACATAGAACATCAATTGGTATCAGAGAAAGGAATCCCAATTTACGTGAGTAAGATCACGTGGGAGATCTGCTTGTGCTAAGAGAAAGTTTATCTTATAATTTTTGTGGTTTTGAGATTTTTGGTTTTATGGCTTCCTCTTTGGTTGAGATGAGTGCAACTTTGTGTGAAGGTTTTTCTTCAAATTGGCCTCCTTATTTAAAGGAGAATTTTACTTGTCTTCAAAAAATCGTTTTAGAATTTTTATTCAATCTATCGATTTTGAATTATAGGAAGTTATGACTAATCCTTGTGAACTTCCTAAAAATTCTTCTACTAATGAAGTCAAGCTTTTTAGTGAGTTTAATGTTGAGCACAAAAGATTAGCTCAATTAAATGTTAGGGCATTGAATTATCTTCATTGTTGAATTTCTCCTAGTGAGTTTACACAAATTATGAATTTACATACGGCATTTGAGGTGTGGAAAAAACTCAAAGTAACTTATGAGGGCACCTCACAAGTGAAAGAGACAAAAATTAACATCCTCAACCATGACTATGAACTTTTTAGAATGAATCTTGATGAGAGTATTAAAAGTATGTTTTTACGATTTAATGATATTACAAATGGCTAGGCAAATCTTTGGAGGGTATTCTCAAATGGTGATCTTATAAGAAAATTTTTGAGAATCCTTCCAAAGGAATATGATCCCTTTGCAACAGCTATTAAAGCAGCTAAATGTATCAACAAACTTTCATTGGATGAACTCCTTGGGGAACTTCTCACTGTCGAAATAGAGATGGCAAGGAGATTTACGAAAGAGGCTTCTACGAGCAAGCTAAAGCATTGAATGAAGAAGGAAGAACCCATGGTCTTCAAAGCTACCAAATGTGATTTGAATTCCACTTCCACCTCTTCCATGGATTTGGAGGATGAGGTAAGCTTTAATGTTAAAGGTTTAGCAAAAAATTTGGCATAAAGTTTTCTTAATAGGAAATGTAAGAAGAAGAGTAATAAGGAGAGGAAGAGCCACCAACTTGATTTGAGTGTGGTCAAACTGGTCATATTAAACCGGAATGTCCAAAACTCAAGGATAAGCATATGAATGAGGAAAAGAAGAAGAAGAAGAAGAACTTGAAGAAAAAGAAAACTATCCAAGCTACATGGAGTGCTTTCAAAGATTCGGATGTTTCAAGCTCAAGTAGAGGAGAAGAAGGGATGATTTGCTTTATGGCAAGGCATCTTCAATATCTTCAAGTGAAGAAGAAGAAGAAAATGAGGTAAGCTCTTGGACAAGAGATATTCTTGAAAATAATTATATTAAAGTTATGAATGCATTGACTTCTTTAATGAGTGCTCATAAAAAATTAAAAAAGGCTTACAAAAAAAATTGAATTACTTGATTTTGTTATGAAAGAAGATGAAAAGAAAAAGATAGAAAATTAATATATATATGTGATGAAAAGGCTTCCCTTATCATTGAGAATACTTTTTAAAGCATGATATTTTTATTTTGAAAGAAAAAATACAATTTTTTGAGCATGCTAGAGTAAGGAAAACATCATATACTTCTTATGCTTCACATGCTTATTATTCTTCACATAACTTCAATTTTGAAAAACCTAAATACTTAAGCATGCCTAGGCCATCAAATATTGTTTGTTTTTATTGTTGTAAACCTGGTTATACTATGAAAGATTACTTTTTTAGAAGAAATATGTATGTACAAAAACAAAATTTTAGATGGATTGTTAAGAATGAGAACATGAAAGCTCTATTTAGTGCTCAAGTTTGCTTAGGCTCCCAAGAGTAGAACTTAGATGACTAGAAGAAAAGGTCTCCAAAATAGTTGGAGACATTCTATGATAGTCTAAGACATTTAGAAAACTTAAATTGATGATTTAATTTAGTGGTATACTTCTAATTTAGATTTTACATCTTATATAATCAAAATCGAGAAGAAAATCAAAATCAACATCTTGGGTATTCATTTATTAGAAAAGCATATAGAGTCTTTAATCTAGAATCATAGGGTAGGAGAAACAATACATGTTTTGTTTGATGAGTCTATCCAACTAATTAGTGAGAAGCATTTAGAAGATGAAATGAAATTAGTTAAGAACTTAGATTTGAATAAGAATAAAGAAAAAATAGAAAATCTAGAAAGAGAAAAAGAAAAAGAAAGCAATTTACCTAGAGGATGGAAATTTGCAACCTCACATCCAAAGGATTTGATCATAAGAGATGTGAACCAAGGAGTAAAGACTAGAGCCTCAATTAGAGATATAGATCATAGTGCCTTTGTGTCACTTTTTGAACCTAGTTCTATAGAAGAAGCCCTTGGGGATGATTATTGGGTTCAAGCCATGAATGAAGAGTTAGACCAATTTGAAAGAAATCATGTTTGGGAGTTAGTACCATGACCTAGTGATCAACAAGTCATTGGTACTAGATGGGTCTGTAAAAATAACTTAGATGAAAATGGTGTAATAGTTAGGAATAAGGCTAGACTTGTTGCTAAGGGATATAATCAAATAGAAGGTATTGATTTTGAGGATTCATTTGCACCTGTAGCTAGGTTAGAAGCAATTAGATTACTTCTAGCATATTCATGTTATTAGAATTTTAGATTGTTTCAAATGGATGTAAAAAGAGCTTTCTTAAATGGAATAATAGAAGAGGATGTTTTTGTAGAACAACCACAAGGTTTTGAAAATCATACACAAGATAATTATGTCTAAAAACTTAAGAGAGCTCTTCATGGCCTTAAGCAAGCTCCACGTGCATGGTACCATAGGTTGAGTAATTATCTAGTAGAAAGTGGCTTTAGAAAGGGTAAATAAGATACTAAATTATTTCTAAAGTCATTAGGAGATGATGTATTAATTGTTCAGATTTATGTTGACGATATTATTTTTGGTAGTACAAAAGAAGAAATGTGTAGAGAATTTGGAGATCTTATGACTAAGGAATTTGAAATGAGCATGATGGGTGAGCTAATGTTTTTCTTAGGATTGCAAATAAGACAACTAAAAGATAGTAGTTTTATTTCTCAAACAAAATTTTTGAAAGAAATGTTTAAAAATATGGTTATGAAAATATGAATCATAGAAAAGTTCCCATGAACCAATCTATTCACTTAGACCTAAATGAAAGGGAAAAACATAGACAAAAAATTTTATAGAGGACTTATAGGATCTTTATTATACCTTACAACTAGTAGGCCCGACATTCTATTTAATGTTGGATTATGTGCTAGGTTCCAAGCAAACTGAAAGGAAAGTCACTTGAAAGCTGTTAAAGCAATCTTCAAATATTTGAATGGAACTATGACTATAGGATTATGGTATCCTAGAAATGAGCTTTCTTGTGAACTCATTGGCTATACAGATTCAGATTTTGAAGGATCTAAAGTGGAAGAGCGCATTAGGGACATGTCAATTCTTGGGACATTGTCTTGTTTCATGGTCAAGCAAAATACAAAATTGTATAGCCTTGTCAACAATAGAAGCCAAATATATTACAGCTGGAAGTTGTGTTGCTCAAGTACTATGGTTAAGACAACAACTTCAAGACTATGGCTTAGAAGTCACACATATACCTATTAGAATTGATAATACTAGTGCATTAGCATTTGCCAAGAATCAAGTTCATCATTCTAGGATTAAGCACATAGATGCTAGATATCACTTTATTAGAGACCAAGTGGCCAAAAGATTAGTATAATTAAAGTATGTTCCTACTGAGCTTGAATTGGCTTACATTTTTATCAAACCCTTACCATCGGAGCAATTTCAATCATTGAGAGAACAATTAGGAATTTTAGACATTGCTTAGGGTTCACGCCCTTCTGATGTTGTTAAAGAGGGAGAATAGTTAGGAGTTAGAGGGACCATAAACATAGGGGGAGCATGATAATTATTAATCTCCTCCTTAAAAATTTTCTTCTTAAAAGTTTATTTTGATTCATTTTATCACATTTTTTATAGATTTAAAATATTTATGTCTTGCAATTATCAAAAGAGGGAGATTGTTGCATCCTTGTGTTTGATGAGTCAAGTAAAATGTTTATATTTCATATAGGCTTGCTCTAAACAAAATTGTTAATATTCAATTAAGACAAGCCATGAATTTTAAATGTCTAAAATAGTGATCTTCAAGGCTCTTGGAGTCATGGCAAGTTTCAAGGAAATTAAAGACATGCACTAAAGTTTTCATACTTGATTTTCTTTTTATTTTTCTTAAATTTGATATGTTTAAATTTTGAGACGATGTGGCACACTAGTAGTAATAATATTTAAAAATGTTATTAAATTAATAATTATTGAATTTTGATTTTTGGGCCCAACATTATTGACGAAAAGTATAGACATTGGTATTTGATTTTTTAAAATTATTTAAGAATTATTTTTCATGAATTTCTTTTCATAATCATTTAGAAAACTTATGATACTATGATAATATAAAATTATTTTGATACACTTATATTTAAATTTTTTTGTGCAAAAATTCCCACAAAACACCCTAAAACAATGTTACTCTCAGGAATTTTCACTGTAGCATTGGGTGGGTCAACCTGACCCGACCACTGGCCCGTCCAGGCTTTTAGAAATTAAAAATATATAATAAAACATTTTTGGACTGACCCGGAAGGGGTATCCACAGTCCAAAGGAAGAATGCCGCAAGAAACGGTGAACGGAACACGACAAATTCAGGTCTCGGAGAAAGGAACACGATGAATTTAGCACGCAGGCAGTGCTAAATGAATAGTGCGAGATCAAGTCAAACCGAACCAAGTGATGAAATCTTGGTCAAGGGGGAGACAACCCCAAAGCGGCTTGACAGTAGTACGAACAAAAATTCCTTATACAGCACTATGGCAAAGTTATTTGAACGATGTGGGACTAATGTCCAACCTGATTATTTAAGAAGGAGAAAGAGGCAAGTGGATCGGACGGCTGAGATTAATCAACGTAAAATGACAAGTAGGAGAATCGAGCCTAGGCTGAGAAGATATGTACCCAGGACGCGTAATTACTACTATAATTGTTTTAATTTGGATAATTTCTGGACACATTATACTAATACATGCAGGACACCAGCACATGATAAAAAGGTCCAGATCAAGGCCGCCTAGATCCAACGGACAGGATAAATCTCGAACGGTAAAATGAGATTCAGTCAGAAACGCCCATTTTTTGGGCTTCGAATTGGACTGTGGCAGCTTTTCGTCCGTTACCCAAACGACTAGTTCATTTTAGAACCGTTGGTAGTGATTTTAGACCTCAAATTTAAGCTCTATAAATAGGAAAGGATGAAGAACTTCTAGGGGTTTACATTTGCTAAGATCCCAAAGCTTTCAGATCACGATTTCGAGCAAATTCAAGTGAATACGGTACATCCAATTTCATAAAGAGAAAGTAGCAAGAAGGATTCCAAAATTAGAGGTTTTTTCTTCAACAATCTTTCAATCTCTATTCCTGTATTTTTTGATCGTGTGTGTCTCCTATTTCTCTTAAAGTTATTTTAAGTTTTGCCAATTTTTGTATACTTTTCTTTTGGGTAAGGGCATCCAGGCACTGTGCAAAAGCCCAGGGTTTGAGTTGAGCCCAAAAAAACTCAAGTGGGTTTGGGATTAGTCGTAGGAAAAATCCCAAATATGTTTGAGGTGAACCGTAGGAAAAACCTCGCTTGTAATTTGGTATTTTTAGTGTTGTTTTTTCCCAACATTTGTTGGGGGTGGATGTAGGCTCGATTTTGAGTCGAACCACCTTAAAAATCTTTGGTGTTATATTTCTTCTAATTCACGCTTAAAAGATTTAATTTTTAATTGAAACCAAAAATCAAAAGAAAATTTTATTTACCAAATTCACCCCCCTCTTGTTGGATATTCTTAAGCACAAAGAACTTCAGTAGAAGAAGAAGAAGCAAAAAAGAGGAAACAGAAGTAGAAGTAGAAGAAGAAGAAAAAGAAGAAGAAGAAGAAGAAGAAGATGAAGAATAGTAAGAAGAAGAAGAAGAAGAGGAAGAAGAAGAATAAGAAAGAAGAAGGAGAAGATAAAGAAGAAGAAGAAGTAAAAGAAGTAGAAGAAGAAGAAGAATGAAGAAGAAGTTGTAGTAGAAGAAGAATAATAACAATAATAACAATAAGAAGAAGAAAATGTTTGTTGAAAAAGAATAAGAAGAAGAAGAAGAAGAAGAAAAAATAAAAAGAAGAAGTA
>JAIUJO010003514.1:25000-30000 GCA_023846275.1 Vanilla planifolia | reverse complement strand
AGAAGAAGAAGAAGAAGGAAAGAAGAAGAAGAAGAAGAGGAAGATGGCAAAGAAGAAGAAGAAGAAAAAGAAGTGGAAAAAGAGGAAAAAGAAGAAGAAGAAGAGTAATTAGAAGAAGAAGAGGAATAAGAAGAAGAAGATGCAGGTGGAGAACTGGAAAAGAAGAAGAAGAACAACAAAAAAAAATGAGAAGAAGAAGAAGAAGAAGAAGTAGAATAAGCAGGAGAAGAAGGAGATGAAGATGAAGAAGAAGAAGAAGAAGAAGAAGAAGAAGAAGAAGAAGAAGAAGAATAAGAAAAAGAAAATGATGTAGAAGAAGAAGATGAAGAAGAAGAAGAAGAAGAAGATGAAGAAGAAGAAAAAGAAGAAGAAGGACACAAAGAAGAAGAAGAAGGTGATGATGATGATGATAATGATGTGTGATGATAAAGAAGAAGAGGAAGAAGAAGCAAAAGATGAAGAAGAACAAGAAGAAGAAGAAGAAGACAAATTAAGAAGAAGAAGAATAAGAAGAAGAAGAAGAAGAAAAAGAATAAGACAAGGAAAAGGAAGAAGAAGGATAAGGAGAAGAAGAAGAAGAATAATAATAAGAAGAAGAAGAAGAAAAAGAAGAGGAAGAAGAAGAGGAATTAGATGAAGAAAAAGAGGAATTAGAAGAAGAAGAAGAAGAAGAAGGAAAACAAGAAGTAGTCGAAGAAGAAGAAGAAGAAGATGATGATGATGAAGAAGAAGAAGAACAAGAAGAAGAAGAAGAAGAGGAAGAAGAAGAAGAAGAAGAAGAAGAAGAAGAAGGGGATGAAGAAGAAGAAGAGGAGGAAGATGAAGAAGATGAAGAATAAGACGAAGAAGAAGACGAACAAGAAGAACATAATGAAGAAGAATAATAAGAAGAAGAAGAAGAAGAAGAAGAAATTGAAGAAAAAGAAAAAGAAGAAGAAGAAGAATAAGAAAAGAAAGTAGAAGAAGGAGTAGATGAAGAAGAAGAAGAAGAAGGAAAGAAGAAGAAGAAGAAGAGGAAGATGATGATGATGATGTGGAAGAATGCAAAGAAGAAGAAGAAGAAGAAGAAGAGGAAGAGGAAGAGGAAGAAGAAGAAGAAAAAGAGGAAAAAGAAGAAGAAGAAGAAGAGGATAAAGAAGATTAAAAAGAAGTGGAGGAGGAGAAAGATGAACAAGAAGATGATGGCGAAGAAGAAGAAAAAGAAGAAGAAGAAGAAGACGAAGACAAATAAGAAGAAGAAGATGAATAGGACAAAGAAGTAGAAGAACAAAACGAACAGGAAGAATAAGAAGAAGAAGTTGAAGAATAAGAAGAAAAAGTTGAAGAATAAGAAGAAGAAGTTGAAGAATAAGAAGAAGAAGAAGATGAAGAAGAAGAAGAAAAAAGGAAGAAGAAGATGATGAAGAAGAAGGAGAAGAAGAAGAAGAAGATGAATTAGAAGAAGAGGAAGAAGAAGACGGAGAATAATAAGAAGAAAAAGGAGGAGAAAAAAATAGAGAAGGAGAAGAAGAAGAAGATGGTGATGATGATGATGATTAATAATAATAATAATAATAGTAAGATGATGATGATGGCAAAAAAAAGGAAGAATAAGAAGAAGAAGAAGAAGAAGAGGAAGAAGAAGAAGAAGATGAAGAAAAAGAAGAAGCATGAGAAGAAGAAGAAGAAAAAGCGGAAGATGTAGAGGAGGAAGATTAATAAGAAGAAGAAGAAGATGATGATGAAGAATAAGAAGAAGATGAGGAAGAAGAAGATGAAGAGGAAGAAGAAGAAGAAGAAGAAGAAGAAGAAAAACAAGAAGAAGAAGAACTAGAAGCAAAAGAAGAAGAAGAAGAAGAAGAAGAAGAAGAAGAAAAAAATGAGTAGAAGAAGAAGAAGAAGGAGAATAAGAAGGAGAAGAAGGAGATGAAGATGAAGAAGAAAGAGAAGAAGAAGAAAAAGAAGAAGAGGAAGAGGAAGAAGAAGAAGAAGAATAAGAAGAAGATGATGAAGAAGAAGATGAAGATGAAGATGAAGAAGAAGAAGAAGAAGATGTAGAAGAAGAAAAAGAAGAAGAAGATCATGAAGAAGAAGAAGAAGAAGATGATGATGATGATAATGATGGATGATGATAAAGAAGCAGAGGAAGAAGAAGCAAAAGATGATGATGAAGAAGAAGAAGACAGAAAAAGATGACGAAGAAAAAGAAGAAGAAGAAGAAGACGATGATGAAGAAGCAAAATAAAAAGAAGAAGAAGAAAAAGAATAAGACAAGGAAAAGGAAGAAGTAGGAGAAGGAGAAGAAGAAGAAGAATAAGAAGAAGAAGAAGAAGAAGAAGAAGAGGAGGAGGAAGAAGAAAAAGAAGAAGAAGAAGAATAGAAAGAATAAAAGAAAAAAGAAGAAGTTGAAGAGGAAGAAAGAAAAGCAAAAGAAGAAAAAGAAGAAGTAAAAGAAGAAGAAGAAGAAGAAGAAGAAGAAAAAGAAGAAGAAGAAGAAAGAGAAGATGAAGAAGAAGAAAGAGAAGAAAAAGAAGGAGATGAAGAAGAAGAAGTATTAGAAGAAAAAGAAGAAGGAATAGAAGGAGGAGAAGAAGAGGAAGAAGACGAAGATGAAGATAAAAATTAAGAAGAAGAAGAAGAAGAAGAATAAGAAGAAGAAGAATAAGAAGAATAAGAATGAGAATAAGAAGAAGAAGAATAAGAAAAATAAGAAGAAGAAGAAAAGGAAGAAGAAGAAGAAGATGAAGAAGAAAAAGAAGAAGAATGAGAAAAAGATGAAGAAGAAGAAGAGGAAGATGTACAGGAGGAAGATGAAGAAGAAGAAGAAGAAGAAGAAGAAGATGAAGAACAAGAAGAAGATGCAGAAGAAGAAGAAGAAGAGGAAGAAGAAGAAGAAGAAGAAGAAGAAGAAGAAGAAGAAGAAGGAAGAACTAGAATAAAAAGAAGACGAAGAAGAAGAAGAAGAATGAGAAGAAGAAGAAGAAGAAGAAGAAGGAGAATAAGAAGGAGAAGAAGGAGATGAAGATGAAGAAGAAATAGAAGAAGAAGAAGAAGAAGAAGAAGAAGAAGAAGAATAAGAAGAAGACGACGACGAAGAAGAAGAAGAAGATGAAGAAGAAGAAAAAGAAGAAGAAGAACACGAAGAAAAAGAAGAAGAAGAAGGTGATGATGATGATGATGATGATAATGGATGATGATAAAGAAGAAGAGGAAAAAGAAGCAAAAGATGAAGAAGAAGAAGAAGAAGGCAAAGAAAAAGAAGAAGAACAAGAAGAAGATTAAGAAGAAGAAGAAGAAGAAGAATAAGACAAGGAAAAGGAAGAAGAAGGAGAAGGAGAAGAAGAAGAATAATAAGAAGAAGAAGAAGAAGAAGAAGAAAAATAGGAAGAAGAAGAGGAATTAGATGAAGAAGAAGAGGAATTAGAAGAGAAAGAACAAGAAGAAGAAGAAGGCAAAAAAGAAGTACACAAAGAAGAAGGAGAAGACAAAGAAGAAGAAGAAGTTGAAGAAGAAGAAGAAGAAGAAGAAGAAGAAGAAGAAGAAGAAGAAGAAGAAGTGGAAGAAGAAGAAGAAGAAGAGGATGAAGAAGAAGAAGAGGAGGAGGAAGAAGAAGTAGAAGAAGAAGAACAAGAACAAGAAGAAACATAATGAGGAAGAATGAGAAGAAGATGAAGAAGAAGAAGATGAAGAAGAAGAAGAAGAATTTTAAGAAGAACAAGTAGAAGAAGAAGAAGAAGAAACGAAAGAAGAAGAAGAAAAAGAAGAAGAAGATGAAGAGGAATGCGAAGAGGATGAAAAAAAGCAAAAAAAGGAAAAGAAGAAGTAGAACAAGAAGAATAAGAAGAACAAGAAGGCGAAGAAGAAGAAAGAGAACAACAAGAAGAAGAAAGAGAACAAGAAGAAGAAGAAAGAGAGGTTAAGATGACGAAGAAGAAGAAGGAGATGAAGAAGAAGAAGAAGAAGAAGAAGAAAAAGATGAAGATGAAAATTAAGAAGAAGAAGAAGAAGAAGAAGAAGAATAAGAAGAAGAAGAATAAGAAGAATAAGAAGAAGAAGAAGAAGAAGAAGAAGAACAAGAAGAAAAAGAAGATCAAAAAGAAGATGAAGAACCTGAAAAAGAAGACGAAGAAGAAGAAAAAATGAAGGAAGAAGAAAACTCAGAAGAAGAAAAGGAATTAGAAGAAAAAGACAGAGAAGAAGAAGAAAAGGAAGAAGAAGATGAAGAAGGAGAAGAACAAGAATAAGAAGGAGAAGAATAAGAAGAAGAAGACGAGGAGGAGGAGGAGGAGGAAGAAGAAGAAGAAGAAGAAGAAGAAGAAGAAGAACAAGGAAAGTAGAAATAGAAGAAGTGGAAGATGACGAACAAGAAGAAGAAGAAGAATAAGCAGAAGTAGAATAAGAGGAGGTAGAAGGAGAAGAAGAAGAAGAAGAAGAAGAATAGGAATTGGAAGAAGAAGAATAAGAAGAAGATGAAGATGCAAGCGAAGAATAAGAAAAAGAAGAGAAAGAAGTAAAAGAAGAAGAAGAACAAGTAGAGGAACAAGAAGAAAGAGAACAAGTAGTGGATGAGGAAGAAGAAGATGAAGAGAATGAAGTGGAATAAGAAGAAGTAGATGATTGAGAAGAAGAAGAAGAAGATGATGATGATGATGATGATGAGGAAAAAGAAGAGAAAGAAGAAGAAGAAGAGGAAGATGAAGAAGAAGAAGAAGGGGAAGAAGAAGAAGAAAAAAAGACGTCGAAGTTGATGAAGAAGAGCAATTGCAAGAAGAAAAAGAATAAGAAGATGAAGTAGAAGAAGTAGAAGTAGAAGTAGAAGAAGGGCAAGAAGTAGAGGAAGAAGAATAAGAAGATAACTGGGAAGAAGTTGAAGAAAAAGAAGAAAAAGAAGAAAAAGATTAAGGTGAAGATGCTGAAGAAGGGGAAGAAGAAGATGATGATGATGATCATGAAGAAGAAGAAGAAGAAGAAGAAGAACAAGAAGAAGGGAAAGAAGAGGAAGAAAAAGATGAGGAATAAAA
>JAIUJO010003514.1:12500-17500 GCA_023846275.1 Vanilla planifolia | reverse complement strand
GTGTTGAAGAAGAAGACAAAGAAGAAGAAGAAGCAGAAGAAGTCGAAGAAGTTAAAGAAGAAGAAGAAGCAGAAGAAGGAAAAGAGGAAGATGAAGAGAAAGAAGTAGAAATAGAAGAAGCAGAAGAAGAAGAAGAAGGAGAAGAGGAAGAAGGAGAAGAAGAAGAAGGCAAAGAAGATGAAGAAGATGAAGATGAAGAAGTAGTAAAAAAAGAATAAGAAGATGAAGAAGAAGAAAAAAAGAAGATGATGAAGATGAAGATGAAGTAGAAGAAGGTGAAAAACAAAAAGAATAAGAAGAAGAAGAAGAAGATAAAGAAGAATAAGAAGATGAAGAAGAAGAAAAAGAAGAAGAAGAAGATGATGATTAAGATGAAGAAGAAGAAGAGATAGAAGAAAAAAAAGAAAAACGGGAAGAAGAAGAAGAAAAAGAAGAAGTGGAAGAAGAAGTGGAAGAAGAGGAAGAAGATGAAGAAAAAGAAGAAGAAGAAGAAGAAGAAGTAGAAGAAGAGGAAGAGAAAGAAGAAGAAGAATAAGAAGAAGAAGAAGATGAAGAAGATGAAGAAGAAGAAGAAGGTAATTATGATGATGATGATGATGATGAAGAACAACAATAAGAAGAGGAAGATGAATAAGATGAAGAAGAAGAAGATGATGATGATGGTGATGATGAAGAAGTATAAGAAGAAGAAGAAAAAGATGAAGAAGACGAAGAAGTAGATGAAGAAGAAAAAGAAAAAGAAGATGAAAAAGAAGAAGAAGAAGAAGAAGAAGAAGAAGAAGACGAGGAAGAAGAAGATGAAGGAGAATAAGAAAGAGGAGGAGGGGAAGAAGAAGAAAATGAGGAAGACGAAGAAGTAGAAGAAGAAGATGATGATGAAGAAGAACAGGAGAGAAGAAAAAAAGAAAAAGAGGAAGAAGAAGATGAAAAAGAAGAAGTGGAAGAAGAGGAAGAAGAGGAAGAAAAAGAAGAAGAAGAAGAAGAAGTAGAAAAAGAGGAAGAGAAAGAAGAAGAATAAGAAGAAGAAGAAGATTAAGAAGATAAAGAAGAAGAAGAAGAAGAAGGTGATGATGACGACGAAGAAGAAGAAGAATAATAATAAGAAGAAGATGAATAAGAAGAAGAAGAAGAAGAAGAAGAAAAGGATGATGTTGGTGATGATGAAGAAGTATAAGAAGAAAAAGAAGAAAAAGATGAAGAAGACGAACAAGTAGATGAAGAAGAAAAAGAAAAAGAAGATGAAAAAGAAGAAGATTAAGAAGAAGAAGAAGAAGAAGTCGAGGAAGAAGAAGATGAAAGAGAACAAGAAGGAGGAGGAGGAGAAGAAGAAGAAGATGAGGAAGACAAAGAAGTAGAAGAAGTAAAAGAAGAAGAAGAAGAAGAAGAAGAAGAACAAGAGGAAGAAAAAGAATAAGAAGTTGAAGAAGAGAATAAGAAGAAGAAGAAGAAGTAAAAGAAAAGGAACAAGAAGAAGAAGAAGAAGATGTGGTAGAAGAAGAAGAAGATGAAGAAGACGAGGACGACTAATTTTAAGAAGATAAGGAGCAGGAAGAAGAAGAAGAAGAAGAAGAAGAAGAAGTAGAAGTAGGAGAAGAAGAGAAAGAAGAAGAAGAAGAAGATGATGATGATGATGATGAAGAGAAAGAAGAAGAATAGGAAAAAAAGATGATAAAAATGGGAAAGAACAGAAAGAAGCATAAGAAATAGAAGAAGAAAAGAAGGGGAAGAAGTAGTAGTAGAAGAAGAAGAAGAGGAAGAAGAAGAAGAATTTGAAAGAGAAGAAAAAGGAAAAGATGAGGTAGAAGAAGAAGTCAAGGACGAAGAGGAAAAAAAGATTAACAAGAACAGGAATTAGAAGAAAAAAAAGGAGAAGAAGAAGAAGAAGAAGAAGAGGAAGAAGAAGAGGAAGAGGAAGAAGGAAATGAAGAAGAAGAAGAAGAAGAAGAAGAAGAAGAAGCAGAAGGAGAAAGAGAAGAAGAAGGAGAAAGAGGAGAAGAAGGAGAAGGATAAGTAAAAGAAGAAGAGGTAGAAGAAAAAGTTGAAGAACAAGAAGAAGATGATGAAGAAGAAGAAGAAGAGGAAGAAGCTAAACAAGAAGAAGAAGAACTTGATTATGATGATGAAGAAAAGAGGAAGTGGAAGATGAAGATGAAGAAGACAAAGAAGAAGAATAAGAAGAAGAACAAGAAGATGAAGAAGAAGAAGATAAAAAAGAATAAGAAGAACAAGATGAAGAAGTTTAAGAAGAACAAGAAGGAGAAACAAAAGAAGAAGAACGAAAAGAAGGGGAAGAAGAAAAATAAGAAGAAGAAGAATAAGAAGTAGAAGATGAAGAAGAAAGAAATGAAGAAGAAGAAGAAGAAAAAGAACAAGAAGAAGAGGAAGTAGAAGAAAAAGGAGAAGAAAAAAAAGTAGGAGGAGAAAAAGAAGAAGAAGAAAGAAGAAGAATAAAAACAAGAACAAGAAAAAGATGAAGAGGAAGAAGAAAAAGCAGAACGAGTAGAAGATGATGAAGAAGAAGAAGAAAAAGTTGATGAAGAAGGAGAAGAAGAAGAAGAAGAAGAAAAAGAAGAAGAAGAAGAGGAGAGGGAAGAAGAAGAAGAAGAGGAATAGGAATTAGAAATATAATAAGAGGAGGAAGAAGAAGAAGAAGAAGAAGGGGAAGAAGAAGAAAATGACAAAAAAAAAAGAAGACGAACAAGATGAAGAGGAGGAAGATGAAGAGGTAGTAGAAAAGGAAGAAGATGATGATGAAGAAGATGATAAAGTAGAAAAAGATGAAGAAGAAGAAGAAGAAGAAGAGTAGGAAGATGAAGAAGAAGAAGATGATTATGATGAAGAAGAGGATGGAGAAGTAAAAGAAGAAGAAGAAGAAGACAAAGAAGAAGAAGCAGAAGGAGAAGAAGAAGAAGAAGAAGAAAAAGAAGAATTAGAAGTAGAAGAAGAAGATGTTGTAAGAGAACTAGAAGAAGAAAACAAACAAGGAGAAGAGAAAGATGAGGAAGGAGGAGAAAAAGAATAATAACAATAATAATAATAAGAAGAAGAATTCAAAGAATTCAAAGAAGAAGAAGAAGAAAAAGAAGATGACGAAGAAGAAGGGGAACTAGAAAAAGAGGGAAGGTAAATAAGTAGAAAAATAACAAGAAGAAGAAAAAGTAGGAGAAGAAGAAGAAGATGAAGATGATGATGAATAGGGAAAAGAAGAGAAGACGAAGAAGAGAAGAAGAAGAAGAAGAAGAAGAAGAAGAAGAGAAGAAGAAGAAGAAGAAGAAGATGAAGGAGAAGAAGAAGTAGAAAAAGAACAAGGACAAGAAAGAAGTAGAAGAAAAAAAAGAAGAAGAAGATGTAGAAGAAGAAGACAAAGAAAAAGAAGAACAAGAAGAAGAAGAAGATGAAGGTGATGAAGAAGAACAAAAAGAAGAAGAAGTTGATGAAGAAGATGATGAAGAAGTAGAAGAAGAAGAAGACGAAGAAGATAAAGAAGAAGAAGAAGAAGAAGAACAAAAAGATGAAGATAAGGAGGAAGAAGTAGAAATAGAAGAAGCAAAAGAAGAAGAAGAAGAAGAAAAGGAAGAAACTGAAGAATAAGACGAAGAAGAGCAGAAGAAGAAGAAGAAGAAGAAGAAGATGATAATGAAGAAGAAAAGATTGACGAAGAAAAAGAAAAGGAGGAAGAAGAAGATGAAGAAGAAGTGGAAGAAGAAGTGGAAGAAGTAGAAGAGGAAGAAGAAAAAGAAGAAGAAGTAGAAGAAGAAGAAAAAGAAGAAGAAGAAGAATAATAATAATAATAAGATGAAGAAGATGAAGAAGAAGAAGAAGATGATGATGATGATGAAGAAGAAGAAGATCAAGAAGATAACGAAGAAGAAGATTATGATGAGGATGATGGAGAAGAATAATAATAAGAAGAAGAAGAAAAAGATGAAGAAGAAGAAGAAGAAGATGAAGAAAAAGAAAAAGAAGATGAGAAAGAAGAAAAAGAAGAAAAAGAAGAAGAGGTCGAGGAAGAACAAGATGAATGAGAATAAGGAGGAGGAGGAGAAGAAGAAGAAGACGAGGTAGACGAAGAAGTAGAAGAAGTGGAAGAAGAAGAAGAAGAACAAGAAAAGCACAAAGAAGAAAAAGAACAAGAAGTTGAAGAAAAGAATAAGAAGAAGAAGAAGAAGAAGAAGTAGAAGAAGAGGAAGCGGAAGAAGAAGAAGAAGATGAAGAAGGTGAGGATAACTAATTATAAGATGAAGAGGAATAGGAAGAAGAAAAAGAAGAAGAAGTAGGAGGAGAAGAGAAAGAAGAAGATGATGAAGAAGAAGAGGAAGAATTAGTAGTAGAAGAAGAAGAAGAGGAAGATGAAGAAGTTGAAAAAGAAGAAAAAGAAAAGTTGAACAAGTAGAAGAAGAAGAAGTTAAGGAATAAGAGGAAGAAAAAAAGATTAAGAACAAGAGGAATTAGAAGAAGAAAAAGAAGGAGAAGTAGAAGAAGAAGAAGAAAAAAAAGTAGAAAAAGAAGATGTAGATCAAGATGAAGAAAAAAAGGAAGCAGAAGAAGAAGTAGAAGAAGAAGAAGAAGAGAGGAAGAAGTTGAAGAAGAAGAAGAAGAAGATGATAAGGATGATGAAGAAAACAAGAAGTGGAAGATGATAAAGAAGAAGAATAAGAAGAAAAAGAACAAGAAGAAGAAGAAGATGATGATGATGAAAAAGAATGTGAAGAACAAGAAGAAGAAGTTTAAGTAGAACAATAAGAAGAAGAAGAAGAAGAAGAAGTAGAAGGAGAATAAGAAGAAGAAGAAGAAGAAGAAAGAGAAGAAGAAGAAGAAGGAGAAGAAGAGGAAGAAGAAGAAGAAGAAGGAGAAGAAAAAAGTAATTAGAGGAGAAGAGGAAGAAGAAGAAAAGAAGTAGAATAAGTACAAGAACAAGAAAAAGATGAAGAGGAGAAAAAGGAGAACGAGAAGAAGTTGTTGAAGAAAAAGAAGAAAAAGATGTGAAGAAGGAGAACAAG
>JAIUJO010001597.1:37500-40526 GCA_023846275.1 Vanilla planifolia | reverse complement strand
GAAGAAGAAAATGAAAGTAGAAGAAAAAGAAGAAGAAAAAGAAGAAGAAGAAGAAGAGGAAAAAAGTATAAAAAAAGAAAGAAGAAGAAGAAGAAGGAGAAGAAGGAGAAGGAGATGGACGAGTAGAAAAAAAAGAAAGAAGAATAGAAAAGAAGTAGAAGAAGAAGAAAGAAGAAGAAAGAAGAAGATGAAAGAAGAAGAAGAAGAAAGAAGAAGGAGAAGAAAGAAGAAGAAGAAAGAAGATGAAAAAAGAAGAAAAAGAGAGAAGATGAAGTAGAATGAAGAAGAAAAACAAGAAAAAGAACAAGAAGGAAGAAGAAGAAGAAGAAGAAGAAAAAGAAAGAAGAAGAAAGAAGAAGAAGATGAAGAAAAAAGAGGAAATAAGAGGAAGGAGGAGGAGAAGAAGAAGAAGAAGAATGTGATAAAGAATAAAGAAGAAGAATAAAGAAGATGAAGACTAATGAAGAAGAAAGAAGAAGAAGAAAGATGAAGTAGAATTGAGAAGTAGAAGAAGAATTATAAAGAGGATAAGGGAAGAAGAAGAAGAAATTAGAAGAAGTAGAAGGAAGAAGAAGAAGGAGAAGAAGAACAAGAAGGAGAAAAAGAAGAAGAAGAAAGAAGAAGAAATAAGAAGAAGAAGAAGAAGAAGAAGAAAGAAGAAGAAGAAGAAGAAAGAAAAAAAAGAGGAAGTAGTAGAAGGAGAGAAGAAAGAAAAAGAAAGAGGAAGATAAAGAAGAAGAAGAAGAAGAAGAAGAAGGAAGTAGAAGAAGAAGAAGAAGAAGAAGAAGAAGAAAAAGAAGAAGAAAAGAAGAAAGAAGACGAAGAAGAAGTAAAAGGTGAAGAAGAAAAAGAAAAAGAAAGAAAAAGAAAGAAGAAGAAAGAAGAAGAAGAAGAAGAAAGAAGGGAGAAGAACATGAAGGAAGAAGAAGAGGAAAGAAGAAGATGAAAGAACAAGAAAATGAAAGAAGAAGGAGAAGATGGAAGAAGAAGAAAGAAGAAGACGAAGAAAGAAGAAGAAAGAAGATGAAAACAAAGAAGAAGGAGAAGATAGAAGAAGAAGAAAGAAGAAGAAAGTAGAAGAAAAAGAAGAAGTAAAAGAAGAAGAAAAAGAGGAAGAATTTCAAGAAAAAGAAGAAGAAGAAGAAGAAGAAGAAGAAGAAAGAAGAAGAAGAAGAAGAAGAAGAAGAAGCAGGAGGAGGAGGAGGTGCAGAAGAAGAAGAAAAAAAGAACAAAGAAGAAGATGAAAAGAAAGACGATGAAAGAAGAAGAATAAAAAAGAAGAAGAAGAAAGAAGAAGGAGAAGGAAGAAGAAGAAGAAAGGAGAAGAAGAAGAAAGAAGAAGAAGAAAGAAGAAGAAGACAAAGAAGAGGAAGAAGAAGAAGAAAAGAAGAAGAAGAAGAAGAAGCGAAAGAAAAAGAGGAAGAAGAAGAAAAAGAGGAAGAAGAAGAAGAAAAAGAAGTAAAAGAAGATGAAGTAGAGGAAGTAGAAGAAGAAGAAGAAGAAGTGGAAGAAGAAGAGGAAGAAGTAGAAGAAGAAGAAGAAGAAGAAGAAGAAGAAGAGGAGAAGGAAGAAGAAGAAGAAATAGAAGAAGAGAAAGAAGAAGAAGAAGAAGAGGAAGAAGATAAAGAAGAAGAAGAAGACGAACAGAGAACAGGAAGAAGGAGAAGTAGAAGAAGAAGAGGAAAAAGAAGAGGAAGAAGGAGAAGAAGAAGAATAAGAGGAAAGAAGAAGAAGAATAAAGAAGTGGAAAGAAGACAAAGTAAAAAGAATTTAGAAAAATGAAGAAGGAACAAGAAGGAGAAGAAGAAGAAGATGATCAAAAAGAAGAAGAAGAAGAAAGAAGAAGAATGAGAAAGAAGAAGAAGAAGAAGAAGAAGAAGACGAAAAAGAGGCGGAAGAAGAAGAAGAAGAAGGAGAAGAAGAAGAAGAAAAAGGAGAATAAAAAGGAGAAGAAGATTAATGAATAAGAAGAAGAAGAAGAAGAAGAAGAATAAAGAAGAGGAAGAAGAAAAAAGAAGAAGAAAGAAGAAGAAGAAGAAGAAAGTAGAAGAAACAAGAAGAAGAAAGTTGTAGTAGTAGAACTAGAGCAAGCAATAAAAAGAAGAAGAAGAAAATGATGAAGAAAGAAAAAGAAACAAGAAGAAGAAGGTGAAGAAGAAGAAGAAGAAGAAGAAGAAAGTTGTAAAAGAATCAGAAGAAAAAGAAGATGAAGAAGACGAGGAAGAAGAAAAAAGGAGAAGAAAGAAGAAAAAGAAGAAGAAGACGAAAGAAGTTGAAGAAGAAGAAGAAAAAGAAGAATCATAACAAAGAAGATGAAGAAGAAGAAGAAGAAAGAAGAAGAAGATGATGAAGAAAGAAGAAGAAAGAATAAGAAGAAGAAAGAAGAAGAAGAAGAACGAAGAAGGAGAATAAGAAGAAGAAGAAGAAGATGAAGATGAATAAGAAAAATAAAAAATGGAGGAAGAAGAAGAAGAAGAAGAAGAAAGAAGAATACGAAGAAGAAGAAGAAGAAGATGAAGAAGAAGGGAGAAGAAGATGAAAGAAGAAGATGAAGAAGAAAGATTATGGAGAAGGAAGAAGAATGAAGAAGAAGAAAGAAGAAGAAAAAGAAAGAAGTAGAAGAAAGAAGAAGAAGAAAGAAGAAGATGAAGAAAGATGAAGAAATAAGAAGAAGAAAGAAGTTGAAATAAAAGAAGAAGAAGAGAAAGAAGTAGAAGAAAAAGAAGAAGATGAAGAAGGGGAAGAATAAGAAGAAGAAGAAGAAGAAGAAGAAGAAAGAAGAAGAACAAGAAGAAGAAATAGAAGAAGAAGAGGGAGGAGGAGGTGAAGAAGAACAAGAAAGAGAATAAAGAAAAAGTAGATGAAGAAGAGAGAATAAGAAAGAAGAAGAAGAAGAATGAAGAAGAAGAAGAAGAAGAAGAAGAAAAGGAAGAAGGAGATGAACAAAAAGAAGAAGGACTAAAAGAAGAAGAGGAAGAAGAAGAAGAACAAGAAGAATAAAAAGAAGAAGAAGTAGTAGAAGAAGA
>JAIUJO010001597.1:10000-22500 GCA_023846275.1 Vanilla planifolia | reverse complement strand
GAAATAAGAAGAAGAATATGAAGAGGAAGAAGTAGAAGAAAAGGAAGAAGAAGAAGAAGAGAAGAAGAAGAATAAGAAGAAGTAGAAGATGATGATGATGATGAAGAAGAAGAAAGAAGAAAAAGAAGAAGAAGAAGAAGAAGAAGGAGGAGGAGGTGAAGAAGAAGACGAAGAAAGAGGAATAAATAATAAGAAAGAAGAAGAATAAGAAAGAAGGAGAAGAAAGAAGAAGAAGAAAGAAGAAGAAGAAAGATAAAGTACGGAGAAGAAAAAGTTTAAAAAAGAAGGAGAAGAAGACGAAGAAGAAGAAGAAGAAAAAATAGAAATAGAAGAGAGGAAGAAGAAGAGAAGAAATATAAGAAGAGGAAGAAGAAGAAAGAAGAAAAAAGAGGTTGAAGAAGAAAGGAGAATAAAGAAGTAGAATGAAGAAGAAGAATAAAGAAGAAGAAGAAGTAAGAAGAAGAGGAAAGAAGAAGAATTAGAAGAAGAAGAAGAAATAATAATAATAATAATAAGAAGAAGAAGAATGAAGATGAAGAAGAAGAAGAAGGAGAAGAAGAAGAAGATAAGAAAAGAAGAAAATGAAGAAGAAAGAAGAAGAAAAATAAAGAAGAAGAAGAAAGAAGAAGAAGAAAGAAGAAGAAGAAGAAGGAAGAAGAAGAAGAAGAAGAGAAAGAAAAGAAAAAGAAGAAGAAAAAGAATTAGAAGAAAAAGAAGAAGAAGAAGAGGAGAAAATAAGAAGAAGACGGAAGGAGAAGAAGTAGAATGATGGAAAAGAAAGTAGAAGAAGAAAGAAGAAGAAGAAGAAGAAAGAAGAAGAAGAAGAAGAAGGAAGAAGAAGAAAAAAAAAGAAGAAGAAAGAGAGAAGGAGAAGAAAGAAGATGCAGAAGAAAGAAGAAGGAAGAAGAAAAAGAACAAAGAAGAAGAAGAATGAAGGAAAATAAAGAAAGAAGAAGAAGAAAAAGATATAGAAGAAGAAGATGAAGTAGAAAAAAAGGAAAAAGAAATAGAAAGAAGAAGAAGAAGTAGAAGGAGAAGAAGAAGAAGAAGAAAGAGAAGAAGAAAAAAAAAGAAGAAGAATGAAGAAAAAGAAGAAGAAGAAGATGAAGAAGAGAAGAAGAAGAATAAGAAGAAGAAGAAGTAGTAGAAGAAGAAGAAGAAGTTGAAGGAAGAAGAGGAAGTAAGAAGAAGAAAAAAAGAAAAAGAAGAAGTAGAAGAAGAAAGAAGAAGAAGAAAAAGTGGAAAAAGATAGAAGAAGAAGAAAGAAAAGGAAGAATGAAGAAGAGAAAGAAGAACAAGGTAGAAGATGAAGCAAAAAGATGGAGAAGAAAAAAGTAGATGAAAGAAGAAGAAGAAGAAAGAAGAAGAAGATACAAGAATAAGAAGAAGAAGAAAAAGAAGAAGAAAGAAAGGAGAAAAGATGATGTAGAATAAACAACAACGAAGAAGAAGAAAGAAGAAAAAGAACAAAGAAGAAGAAGAATGAGAAGATGAAGAAATACGAAGAAGAGAAGAAGAAGAAGAAGAAGTTGAAGTAGAAAAAAAAGAAGAAAAAAATATGCAGAAAGAAGAAGTAGAAGTAGAAGAAAGAGGAAACAGAAGAAGAAGAAGAATAATAAGAAAGAAGAAGAAAGAAGAAGAAAGAAGAAAGCAAAAATAAGATGAAAGAAGAAGAAAGAAAGGAGAAAATGAAGTAGAAAAAGAATGAAGAAGAAGTTGAAAGAAGAAGGAGATGAAGAAGAAGAAGAAGAAGAAGAAGAAGAAGACGAAGAAGAAGAAAGAAGAAGAAGAAGAAGAAGAAGAAGAAGAAAATAGAAGAAGATGAAGAAGAAGAAGAAAAAGAAGAAAGTACAAGAAGAACAAGAAGAAGAAGATGATGAAATGAGAAGAAGAAGAAGAAGAAGAAGAAGAAAGGAAGAAAGAAGAAGAAGATGAAGAATGAAGAAATAGAAAGTAGAAAGTAGAAAGAAGAGGAAGAAAGATGAAACAAGAAGATGAAGAAGAAGATTAAGAAGTAGATGAAGAAGAAGAAGAACAAAGAAGAAGAATGATGAAGAAGAAGAAGAAGAGGAAGAAGGGGAAGTAGAAGTAGAGCGAGAAGAAAGAAAAAGAATAAGAAGAAGGTGAAAAAGAAGATATAGAAGAGGAAGAAAGAAGGGGAAAAAGGAAGAATAGAGGATAGAAGAAGATTAAAGAAGAAGAAGAAGAAAGAAGAACAACAACAAGAAGTTGAAGAAAGAAGAATAAGAAGAAAAAGAGGAAAAAAGATGAAAGAAGAAGAAAAGGAAAATGAAAAAAGAAGATGATGAAGAAGAAGAAGAAGAGAAAAACAAGAAGAAGAAGAAAAAGAAGAAGAAAGAAAAAGAAGAAAGAAGAAGAGAAGAAGAAGAAGAAAGAGGAGGAGGAGAAGAAAAAGAATAAGAAAATAAAAAAGAAAGAGGAGGAGGAGAAGAAAAAGAATAAGAAAATAAAAGAAAGAAGGAAGAAAAATGAAGAAGAAAGAAGAAAAAAGAATGAAGAAGTGGAAAAAGAAAAGAAGAAAACGAAGAAGTAGAAAGAGGAAGAAGAAATAGAAGAAGAAGAAGATGAAGAAGAAGAAGAAGAAGAAGAAGAAGAAGAAGAAGAAGAAGAAAGATGAAAAAGAAGAAGAAGAAGAAAAAGAAAGAAGAGTCAAAAAAATAAGAAAGAAGAAGAAGAAGAAGAAGAAGAAAAAGAAGGAATAAGAAGAAGAAGAAGAAAATAGAGGAAGAAGAAGATGAAAAAAGAAGTAGAAGAAGAAGAAGAAAAGATGAAGAAGTTTAAAAAGAATAATAGGGAGAAAAAGAAGACGAAGAAGAAGAAGAAGAAGAAGAAGAATAAGACGAATAATAATAATAATAATAATAATAATAATAATAAGAATAATAATAATAATAAAAATAATAAGAAAAAGAAGAAGAAGAAGAAGATGGAGAAGAAGAAAGAAGAAGACAGAAAAAGAAGAGCAAAGAATAAAAAATGAAAGAATAAGAAGAAGAAAGTGGAAGAAGGAAGAAGAAGAAGAAAGTTGAAGAAGAAAGAAAAAGAAGAAGAGAGAGTAGTAGAAGAAGAAGAATGAACGGGAAGAAGAAAAAAGTAGGAGAAGAAAGAAGAAGAAAAAGAAGAAGAAGAAGAAGAAGAAAGAAGAAGAACAAGAAGAAAAGAAAAAAAAAGAAGAAGAGGTGAGAATAAAAATTAGAAAAGAGGAATAAAGAGGAAGAAAAAAAGTAAAAGAAGAAAGAGGAGGGAAGAAGAAGAAGAAGAAGAAGATGAAGAAGAAGATGAAGAAGAAGATGAAGGAGAAGAAGAAGATGAAGTTGAAGAAGAAGAGGAAGAATAAGAAAATGTAGAATAGAAGAAGAAGAAAAAAGAAGAAGAAGATGTAGATGAAGCAGAAGATGAAGATGGAGAAAGAAGAACAAGAAGAAAAAAGAAGAGGAAGAAGAAAGAAGAAGAAGAAAGAAGAAGAACAAAGAAGAAGAAGAAAAAAGAAGGAGAAAGAACAAGGAAGAAGAAAGAATAAGAAGAAAAAATAAGAAGAAGAAGAAGAAGAAGATGAAGAATGAAGAAGAGAAGAGAGAAGAAGAAGAAGAAAAGATAAAGATGAAGCAGAAGATGAAGAAAGATGGAGAAAGAAGAACAAGAAGAAGAAGAAGAAGAAGAAGAAGAAGAAAGAAGAAGAAGAAGAAAAGAACAAAGAAGGAGAAAAAAGAATAAGAAAGAATAAGAAGAAGAAAGAATAAGAAGAAAAAATAATAAGAAGAAGAAGATGAAGAATGGAGAAGAAAAAGAAAGAGGAAGAAGAAAGAAGAAGAAGAAGAAAGAAGATGAAGAATGAAGAAGAGGAAGAAAAAGAAGAAGAAGAAGAAGAAGGAAGAAGAAGAAGAAGGAAGAGAAGAAGAAGAATGAAGTGACAAGAAGAAGAAGAAAAAGAGGAGGAGGAGGAAGAAAAAGAAGAAGAAGAAGAAGAAGAAAGAAGAAGATGAAGAAAAGAAGAATGAAGAGGAAGAGAAGAAGAAGAAGAAGAAGTAGAAAAAAAAAGAAGAAGTATAAAGAAGAAGAAGAAGAAGAAGAAGATAGAAGAAGAAGTAAAAAGAAGTAGAAGATAGAACAAGAAGAAGAAAGAAGAAGAAGAAGAAGTCAAAGGAGGAGAAGAAGAAGAAGAAGAAGATGAAGAAGAAGTTAAGGAAGAAAGTTGGAGAAGAAGAAAAAGCAGAAGAAGAAAGAAGAAAGAAGAAGTAGAAATAAGAGGAAGTAGAAGAAGAAGAAGAAAGAAAAAAGAAGAAGAAGAAAGTAGAAGAAGAAAGAGAAGAAGAAGAAGGTGTAGAAAAAGAAGAAGAAGAGGAAGAAAGATGGAGAAAGATGAAGAAGAAGAAGAAGAGGAAGAAGAAGAATAAAGAAGCAGAAGAAACGAGACGAAGAAAGAGGGAAAGAAAAGAGAAGAGGAAGAAAACAGAAACAAGAAGAAAGAAGAAGAAGAAAGGAGAAAGAAGGAGAAGATGAAAAAGAAGAAAAGAAGAAAAAGAAGAAGAAGAGGAAGAAAAAAAAGAAAAAGATGATGAAAAAGAAGAAAAGGAAGAAGAAGAAGAAGTGGAAGAAGAAGAAGAAGAAGAAGAAGAAGAGGAAGAAGAGGAACAAGAAAGAAAAAGAAGAAGTGGAAGTAGGTGAAGAAGAAGATGAAGAAGAGATGGAAAGAAAGAGAAAGAGAGTAGAAGAAGAAGAAAGAAGAAGAAAAAGAAAGAAGAAGAAGAAAAAGAAGAAGAAAGACAAAGGAAGAAGAAGAAGACATAGAAAAAGAAAGACAAATTAGAAAGAAGAAAAAAGTAGAAAGAAGAGAAACAAAGAAGATAGAGGAAGAAAGAAGAAAAAGAAGAAAGTAGAAAGAAGCAGAAGAAGAAGAAGAAGAAGAAGAAGAAATAGGAAAAGAAAGAAGAAGAGAAGAAGGTGAAGAAGGAAGAAGAAGAGCAAAGGCAAAGTAGAAGAAAAAGAATAAGAAAGAAGAAAAAGAAAGAAGTAAATGAAAGAAAGAAGAAGAAGAAAAAGAAAGACGAAAGAAGAAGAATAAGAATGAAGACGTCGAAGAAGAAGAAGAAGAAAGAAGAAGAAGAAACAAAGAAAAAGAACAAAGAAGAAGAAGAAAGAAGAAGAAGAAGAAAGAAGAAGAAGAAAGAAGAAAAAGAAGAAAAAGAAGAAGATGATGAAGAAGAAAAGATGATGCTGAAGAAGAAGTAGAAGAATGAGAATAAAAAGAAGAACAAGAAAGATGAAGAAGAAGGAAGAAGAAGAAGAAAGAAGAAGAAGAATAGAATAAGAAGAAGAAGAAGAAGAAGAAAGAAAAAGAAGAAGAAAAAGAAGAAGAAGAAAGAATTAGAAGAAGGAGAAAGGAGAAGAAAAAGAAGAAAAAAGAAGAAAAAGAAGATGAGGAGGAAGAAAGAATAATAAAGAAGTTGAAGAATAAGAAGAAGAAAGATGAAGAAGAAGAAGAAGAAGTTGAAGAGCAAGAAGAAGGAAGAAGGAAGAAGAGGAAGTAAGAAGAAGAAAAAAGAAAATGAAGATGTAAAATAAGAAAGAAAAAGAAGAAGAGGAATAAGATAGAAGAAGAAGAAAGAAAAGGAAGAAAGAAGAACAAGATGGAAGAGGAAGAAGTAGAATGATGGAGAAGAAAGAAGAAGAAGAAAGAAGAAGATGAAGATAAGAAGATAGAAGAGGAAGAAGGAAAGATGAAGAAAAAAAGAAGTAGAAAGAAGAAGAAGAAAGAAGTAGAGGAAGAAGGAGAAAGAAGAAGAAAAAAGAAGAAAAAGAAGAAAAGAAGAAGAGGAAGAAGATAATAAAGAAGAAGAAGAAGAAGAAGAAGAAAAGAAGAAGAAGAAAGAAGAAGAGAAAGTAGAAGAAGAAAGAAGAAAGAAGAAGAAAGAAGAAAGAAGAGAAGAAAAAAGGAGCAAGAAGAAAGAACATGAAGAAGAAGAAGAAAAGAAAAGAAAAAAGGAAGAAGAGCATGAAAATGTAGAAGAAGAAGAACATGAAAAAGAGGAAGAGGAGGAGGAAGAAAAAGAACAGGAAGAAGAAGAAGAAGAACAAGAGGAAGAAAAAGAGAAGAAGTTGATAATGAAGAAGAAGAACAAGAGAAGGAAAGAAAGAGAAAGATCTAGAAGAAGAAAAAGAAGAAGAAAAAGAAGAAGAAAAAAAAGAAAAATAAGAAGAAGAAAAAGAAAAGAAAGAAGAAGAAGAACAAAGAAGAAGAAGAAGAAAGACAAAGTAGAAAGAAGAAAAAAAGATGGAAGAAGAAAAAAAAGAAGAGAGGAGAAGAAAGAAGAGAAAGAAGAAAGCAGAAAAAAGATGAAGAGGAAGAAGAAGAAGAAGAAGAAGACGAAGAAGTAGAAGGATGCGAAGAAGCAGAAGAAGAAGACGAAGAAGAAGAAGAAGAAGAAGAAGAAGAAGTAGAAGAAAGAAAAAGAAGAGAAAAAGAAGAAGGAATGAGGAAGAAGAAGAGCAAAGGAGAAGAAGAAAAAAAGAAGAAGAAAGAAGAAGAAAAAAGAAAAAGAAAGAAAGAAGAAGAAGAAGAAAGAAGAATGAAGAAGAATAAGAATGATGAAGAGGATGAAAAAGAAGAAAAAAAGAAAAAGAAGAAAGAAGAAGAAAAAGAAAGAAGAAGAAGGTGAAAGAAGAAGAAGATGAAGAAAAGAAGTAGACAATGATGAGGAAGAAGAAGAAAGAGGAAGAAGAAAGAAACAAGAAAAAAGAAAGAAGAAGATAGGAGAAGAAGAAGAAAGAAGGAGAAGAAAAAAAGAAAAAAGAAGGAGAAGATAGAAGATGTAGAAGAAAGAAGAAGAAAGATGGAAAAGACCAAAGAAGAATGAAGAAGATGAAGAAAGAAGAAGTAAAAGAAGAAGAAGAAGAAAAAGAAAGAAAAGAAGAGAAAAAGAAGCAAAAAGAAGAAAAAGAAGAAGAAGAGAGAGGAAAAAGAAGAAGAAGAAGAAAAAAGAAGAAGAAGAAGAAGAAAGATTAAAGGAAAAAGAAGAAGAAAGAAGAAGGAAGATAGAAGAAGAAGAAGCAGAAAAAGAAAGAAGAAGAAATTGAAAGAAGAAGAAGAAGAAGAAGAAGAAGAAGTAGAAGAAGAAGAAGGAAGAAGAAGAAGGAGAAGAAGAAAATAGAAGAAGAAGAAGAAGAAGAGGAAGAAGAAGAAGAAGAGGAAGAAGAAGAAGAAGTAGAAGAATAAGAAGAAAAAGAAGAAAGAAGAAGAAGAAGAAGAAGAAAAAGAAGAAGAGAAGAAGATAATGGAAGAAGAAGAGCAAAGGCAAAGAAGAAGAAGAAGAAGAAAGAAAGAAGAAGAAAAAAACAAAGAAAAAAAAGAAGAAGAAAGAAGAAGAAGAAGAAGAAGAAGAAAGAAGAAGAAAATGTTGAAGAAGAAAAAGATGATGATGAAGAAGAACAAGAAGAAGTAGAAGAATAAGAAGAAAAAGAAGAACAAGAAAGATGAAGAAGAAAGAAGAAGAAGAAGAAAGACGAAGAAGAAGAAGAAGAAGAAGAAGAAGGTGAAGAAGAAAGAAAAAGAAGTTGAAAGAAGAAGAAGAAAGTTACAAAGGAAGAAGGTGAAAGAAGAAGAAAAAGAGGAAAAAGAAGAAAAAGAAGATGAAGTGGAAGAAGAATAATAAAGAAGAAGAAGAAGAAGAAGGAAAAAGATGAAGAAGAAGTAGAAGAAGAAGAAAAAAAAGGGAGAGGAAGTAAGAAGAAGAAAAAAGAAAAAAAGAAGTAGAAGTAGAAAGAAGAAGAAGAAGAAGAGGAAGAAGATAAAAGAAGAAGAAAGAAAAGGAAGAAAGAAGAAAAAGAAGAAGAAGATGGAAGAAGAAGAAGCAGAATGATGGAAAAGAAAGAGAAAGAAGAAAGAAGAAGAAGAAGATCGAAGAAGAAGAAGAAAGAAGAAGAAGAAAGAAGAAGAAGAAAAAAAGAAGAAGAAAGAAAGAAGGAGAAGAAAGAAGATGCAGAAGAAAGAAGAAGAAAGAAGAAAAAGAACAAAGAAGAAGAAGAATGAGGAAAATAAATAAAGAAGAAGAAGTAGAAGAGGATGAAGTAGAAAGAAAGAAAAAAAGAAACAGAAAGAAGAAGAGGAAGAAGTAGAAGAAGAAGAAGAAGAAGTAGTAGAAGAAGAAAGAAAAAGAAGAAAGATGTACAAGATGAAGAAAAAGAAGTAGAAGAAGAAGTAAAAGAAGAAGAAGAAGAAGGAAGAAGAGGAAGTAAGAAGAAGAAAAAGGAAAAAGAAGAAGCAGAAGAAGAAAGAAGAAGAAGAAGAAGAAGAAGAAAAGTTAGAAGAAGAAAGAAAAGGAAGAAAGAAGAAGAAAAAGAAGAAGGAAGAAGTAGTAGAAAGATGGAGAAGAAAGAAGAAGACGAAGAAGAAAGAAGAAGAAGAAGAAGGAAGAAGAAGAAGATAGGAGAAAAACAAGACAAAGAAGAAGAAGAAAGAAGAAGAAGAAGAAGAAGAAGAAGAAGATAAAAACGAAGAAGAAGAAAAGGTTGAAGAAGAAGAAGAAAAAAGAAGAAAGATGATGAAGAAGAAGAATGAAGAAGAAGAAGAAGAAGAACAAGTTGAAGAAAGAAGAATAAGAAGAAAAAGAGGAAGAAGAAGATGAAAGAAGAAGAAAAGGAAAATGAAAAAGAAGATGTAGAAGAAGAAGAAGAAGAAGAAGAAGAAGAAAAGAAGAAGAAAAAGAAGAAGAAGACATAAAAAGAACAAAGAAGAGGAGAAGAAGAAGAAGAAAGAGGAGGAGGAAGAAGAAGAAGAATAAGAAAATCAAAGAACAAAGAAGGAAGAAAAATGAAGAAGAAAGAAGAATAAAGAATGAAGAAGAAGTGGAAAAATGAAAGAAGAAAAAGATGGAGTAGAAATAAGAAGTAGAAGAAGAAGATGATGATGACGATGATAAAGAAGTAGAAGAAGAAGAAAGATGAAAAAGAAGAAGAAGAAAAAGAAGAATAAAGAAGAAGCAAAAAAATAATAAAAGAAGAAGAAGAAGAAGAAGAAGAAGAAGGACGAAGAAGAAGAAGCAGAAGAAGAAGGACGAAGAAGAAGAAGAAGAAGAGGAAAATAGAGAAAGAAGAAGGAGATGAAAAAGAAGTAGAAGAAGAAGAAAGAAGAAGAAGAAAAAGATGAAGAAGTGGAGGAAGAATAATTGGAAGAAAAAAAAGGAAGAAAAAGAAGAGGAAGAAGAAGAAGAAGGAGAACAAGTAGAAGAAGAAGCAGAAGAAGAAGTAAAAGAAGAAGAAGAAAAAGAAGAAGAAGTAGATGGAGAAGAAGAAAGAAGAAGACAGAAAAAGAAGAAGAAAGAATAATAAAAAGAAAGAAGAAGAATAAGAAAGTGGAAGAAGGAAGAAGAAGATGAAAAAGAAGAAGAAAGTAGAAGAAGAAAGAAAAAGAAGAAGAAGAAGAAGAAGAAAAATGAAGTGGAAGAAGAAAAAAGAAGAAGAAAAAAGTAGAAGAAGAAAGAAGAAGAAGAAGAAGAAGAAGAAAAATTAAAAAGAAGAGGTGAGAATAAAGAAGAGAAAAGTAAAATAAAGGGGAAGAAAGAAGAAAAAAAACAAAGAGGAGGGAAGAAGAAGAAGAAGAAGAAGAAGATGAAGAAAAAAGAAGAAGAAGAAGAAGAAGAAGAAGAAGAAGAAGAGGAAGAATAAGAAGAAGAAGAAGAAGAAGAAGAAGAAGAAGAAGAAGAAGAAGAGTGAAGAAGAAGAAGAAGGTGAAGATGAAGTAGAAGATGAAGAAAGATGGAGATAGAAGAAGAAGAAAGAAGAAGAAGAAGGAGAAAGAAGAAGAAGAAGAAGAAAAAAGAAGAACAAGAAGAAGAAGAAAAAAGAAAAAGAAAGATGAAGATGTAGAAAGAATAAAAAGAAAAAATAAGAAGAACAAGATGAAGAAGCAAGAAGAAAAAGAAAGAGGAAGAAGAAGAAGAAAGAAGAAGAAGAAGAATGAAGAAGAGGAGGAAGAAAAAGAAGAAGTAGAAGAAGAAGAAGAAGAAGAAGGAGGAGGAAGAAGAAAGAAGAAGTAGAAGAAGAAGAATGAAGAAAGAAGAAGAAGAAGAAAAAGAGGAGGAGGAAGAAGAAGAAGAAGAACGAAGAAGATGAGGAAAAAGAAGAAGGAAGAGGAAGAAGAAGAAGAAGAAGTAGAAGAAGAATAAAGAAGAAGAAGAAGAAGAAGAAGAAGAAGAAGAAGAAGAAAGAAGATGTAAAAAGAAGAAGAAGATAGAATAAGAAGAAGAAAGAAGAAGAAGAAAAAGAAGAAGAAGAAGAAAGAAGAAGAAGAAGGAGAAGAAGAAGAAGAAGACGATGTAGAAAAAGACGAAGAAGAGGAAGAAAGAGGAAGGAAGAAGCTGAAGAAAGAAGATGGAAGAAGAAGAAGAAAAAAGTAGAAAAAAGAAATTGAATAAAGTAGAAGAAGAAGAAAGAAGACAAAAAAGGAAAGAAGAAGAACAGAAAGAAGTAGAAAGAAGAGGAAGAAGAAGAAAAAGAAAAAGAAAAAGAAAGAAGTGAGAATAAAGAGGAGAAAAGAGGAATAAAGCAGAAGAAAAAAGAAAAAGAAGAAAGAGGAAAGAAGAAGAAGAAGGAGATGAAGATGAAGAAGAAAAAGAAGAAGTAGATGGAGAAGAAGAAGGGAAGAAGAAGAAGAAGAGAAAGAAGAAGAAGAAGAAGAGGAAGAATTTGAATATGAACAAGAAGTAGAAGAAGAAGAAGAAAGAAGAAGATGAAGAAGATGAAGATGAAGAAGTAGAAGAGGAAGAATGATGGAGAAAGAAGAAGAAGAATAAGAAGAAAGAAGAAGAAGAAAAAAGAAGAAGAAAGAAGAAGAAGAAGAAAAAATAAAAAAAAGATATAAGAAGAAGATGAAGAAGCAAGAAGAAAAGGAAGGTGGAAGAAGAAAGTAGAAGAAAGAAAAAAAGGAAGAAGAAGAAGAAGAAGAAGAAGGAAGGAGAAGAAGGAAGAAGAAGAAGAAGGAAGAAGAAAGAAGATGATGAAGAAGAAAAAGGGGAGGAAGAAGAAGAAGAAAGAAAAAAAGATGAAGAAATAGGAAGAAGAAGAAGAAGTGGAAGTAGAAGAAAGAAGTAGAAGAAATAGAAGAAGAAGAAAGAAGAAGAAGAAGAAGAAGAAGAAGAAAGAAGTAAAAAGAAGAAGAAGATAGAACAAGGTGGAGAAAGTAGAAGAAGAAGAATCAGAATAAAGAAAAGATAGAAGAAGAAGAAGATGATGAAGAAGAACGAAGAAAGAAGAAGAAGAAGAAGAAGAAAGAAGAAGAAAGAGAAGAAGAAGAAGATGATGTAGAAAATGAAGACAAAGAGGAAGAAAGAAGGAGAAAGAAGAGGACGAATGAAGAAGAATAAAGAAGAAGTAAAAAGGAGAAGAAGAAAGAATGTGAATAAAGAAGATGAAGAAGAAGAAGAAGGAAGCACAAATAAAAAGAAAGAAGAAGAAGTTAAAAGAAGAAGAAGAAGAAGAAGAAGAAGAAGAAGAGGTAGAAGAAGAAAGAAGAGGAAGAAGAAGAAGAAGAACAAGAAAGGAGAAGAAGAAGAAGAAGATAAAAGAAGAAGAAAAAGAAGGATAAGAATGAGAAATACGAAGAAGAAGAAGAAGAAGAGGAAAAAAGAAGAAGAACAAGAAGAAGGAGAAGTAGGAGAAGAAGAGGAAGAAGAAGAATAAAGAAGAAGAAGGGGAAGAAAAAGAAGTAGAAGAAAGGAGAAGAAGAAAGAAGAAATAAAAAAGAAGAGGAAGAAAACAGAAACAAGGAGAAGAAAGAAGAAGAAGAAAGGGGAAAGAAGGAGAAGAAGAAAAAGAGGAAAAATAAGAAAAAAAAGGAGAAGAAGAAGAAGAAGAAGAAGAAGAAGAAGAAGAAGAAGAAAAAGAGGAAAAAGAGGATAAAGAAGACGAAGAGGAAAAAGAAGAAGTAGAATAGGAAGAAGAAGAAGAAGAAGAATAAGAGGAAGAAGAGGAGCAAGAAAGAAAAAGAAGAAGAGGAAGTAGATGAAGAAGAAGATGAAGAAGAGAAGGAATGAAAGAGATAGATGTAGAAGAAGAAGAAGAAAAAGAAGAAGAAAGAGGAAGGAAGAAGAGGAAGAAGAAGAAGTAGAAGAAGAAAAAGTAGACAGAAGAAAAAAGAAGGAAGAAAAACAAAGATAGAAGAAGAAAGAAGAAGAAGAAAAAAGCAAAAGAAGAAGGAGAAAGAAGAAGAAAAAGAAGAAAAAGAAGAAGAAAAGGAAGAAGAATAAAAAAGAAGAAGAAGAAGAAGAGGAAGAAGAAAGATGAAGTAGAAGAAGAAGAAGAAGAAGAAGAGGAAGAAGAAGTAGAAGAAGAAGAAGAAGAAGAAGAAGAATGAAGAAGAGGAAGTAATAAGAAGAAAAAAGAAAAACAAGATGTAAAAGAAGAAAGAGAAAGAAGAAGAGGACAAAGAAGGTAGAAGAAGAAGAAAGAAATGGAAGAAAGAAGAAGAAAAAGAAGAAGATAGAAGA
>JAIUJO010003834.1:0-40546 GCA_023846275.1 Vanilla planifolia | reverse complement strand
AACATGGAGAAGAAGAAGAAGAAGAGGAAGTAGAAAAGGAAGAAAATGAATGAGAACAAGAAGTAGATGATGAAAAAGAAGAAGAAGAAGAAAAAGGAAAAGAAGAAGAAGAAGAAGAAGAAGAAGAAGAAAAAGAAGAAGATGAAATGGAAGAAAAAGAATAACAAAAAAAGAAGATAAAGAAGAAAAAGAAGAAGAAGAACAAAAAGAAGAGGAAGATGAAGAAGAAGAGGAAAAAGAAGAAGAAATTAACAAAGAAGAAGAAGAGAAAGAAGATGAAGTAAAAGACAAAGAAGAAGGGGAAGAAGAAAAAAAGAATAGGTAGATGAAGAACAAAAGGAAGAAGAACAGGAAGAAGAGGAGGAGGAGGAAGAAGAAGAAGAACAAAAAGAAGGAGAACAAGAACAGTAAGAAGTAGAAGAAGAAGAAGGTGAAGAAGTTGAAGAGGAAGAAGAAGAAGAAGAAGAAAACGAGGAAGATGAAGAGGAAAAAGAAGAAGAAGAACAAGAATAGGAAGATGAGAAGAAGAAAAGTTGAAGTAGAAGAAGAAGAAGAAGAAGAAGAGGAAATAGAAGAAGAAGAAGAAGAAGATGAAGAAGAAGAAGAAGGAGAAGAAGAAGAGAAAGAAGAAGATAAAGAAAAAGAAGGGGAAGTAAAAGAAGAAGAAGATGGATAAAAAAAGTGGAAGAAGATAAAGAAGAAGTAACAAAAGAAGAAGAACAAGTATAGGAAGAAGCAGAAGATGAAGAAAAAGAGGATGAGGAAGAAGAAGTAAATAATTAAAAGGAAAAGATGAAGAGGAAGAAGAAGAATGCATAGAAGAAGAAAAGGAATTTTAGGAAGAAGATAAAGAAGAAGAAGAAGGGGAAGAAGAAGATGAAGAAGAAGAAGAGGAAGGAGAAGAACAAGAAGAACAAGAAGTAGAAGATCAAGATAAGGAAGAAAAGAAAGAAAAAATGGTGAAGATAAGGAAGAAGTAGAGGAAAAGAAGAAGAAGAGGAAAAGAAGAAGAAGACGAAGAAGATGAGTAAGAAGAAGTAGAAGAAGAAGAGAAAGAAGAGATAGATTAAAGATCAAGGTTTTGGGATTAAGGATTATAGATTAAGGTTTTAGAATTGAGGGATAAAGGATTAGAGATTAGGTATATCAGAATATAGATTAAAGACTTAAGAGAGAGGGATTACGAATTATGGATTAGGGATTTAGGAGTTAAGAATTATAGATTAAGGTTTAGGGTTTAGGTTTTAGGCATTAGTGAGTAAGGATTAGGGTTCAGGGAATCACTAGTAAGTATTATAGATTAAGAATTAATGATTAAGAATTAAGTTTTTTTGGATGAAGGGCTTAATGATTAAGGATTAGAGATTAGGAACTAAGAATTATAGGACTAATTTTTAAGGACAAGGGTTTAGAGATTAGTGATTTAGGATTAGAGATTAGGGTTTAGAGAATTGGAATTAGAGATTAGGGATTAGGGATGCTAAATTTAGGATTAGGTAATAAAGATTAGGTGTTTGAGGTAAAAAAAGATTTGGATTAGCATTAGATATATAGGATTAGAGATTAAGGATTTTGGATTAATGAATAAGGATTATGGATTAGAGATTAGAGACTAGGGATCAAAGATTTTAAATTATAAATTAAGGATTACGGATTTGGAATTAGAAATAAGAGTTTAGGTGTTAGAGATTAGGGATAGAAGGTCAGGGATTGAAAATAAAAGATTAGAGATTAGGGATGAATTAGTGATAAGGGATTAAGGATTAGGGATTAGGGAGATGGAAGGAGTTAGGAAGAGGGAAGAAGAAAGAGAGAAGGAAGAAAGAAGAAAGAAGAAGAAGAAAGAAAGAAGGAAGAAAGAAGAAAGAAGAAGAAGAAAGAAAGAAGGAAGAAAGAAAAAGAGGAAAAGGAGCAAGAAAAAGAGGAAAAAGAAGAAGAATAGGAAGAAGGAGAGGGAGAGTAAAAAGGATGGAAGAAGAAAGAAGGAAAGAGCAAGAAGGAAGAAAGAAGAAGGAAGAAGATAGACGAAAGAGGAGAAAAGAAAGAAGAAAGAAGGAAGAGAAGAAGAAGAAGAAGTAGAAGAAGAAGAAGAAGAAGAAGATGAAGAAGAAGGAGAAGGAGAAGGAGGAGTTAGAGAAAGAGAAGAAAGAGAAGGAGATGGAGAAGGAGTAGGAGAAGGAGAAGGAGAAAGAGAAAGAGATGTAGAAAGAGATGGAGAACGAAAAAAGAAAGAGAAGGAAAAGGAGAAGAATAACGAGAAGGAAAAGAAGCAGAAGAAAAAGGAGAAGAAGAAGGAGAAGAAGAAGAGGAAGAAATCTGAGAAGAAGAAGAAGAAGAAGAAGAAGAAGAAGAAAGAGGAGAAGAAGAAGGAGATGAAAAAGTGGAAGTAGAAGAGGAATAAAAGGAATAACAAAAGAAGTAGAAGAAGAAGAAGAAGAAGAAGAAGAAAAAGAGGAGGAAGAAGAAGAAGAAGAAGAAGGGGAAGACAAAGATGAAGAAGAAGTGGAAGACAAAGAAGAAGAAGAAGAAGAAAAGATGAAGAGGAAAATGAAAAAGAAGAAGAAGAGAGGAAGATGATGAAGAAGGAGAAGAAGAAGAAGAAGAACAAAATGTGGAAGAAAAAGAAGGGGAAAGGAAAGAAGAAGAAGAAGAAGAAAAAGAGTAAGAAGAAGAGGAAGATAAAAAAGAAGAGGAAATAGAGATGGATTTAGGAGTAAGGATTAAGTGTTAGGGATTAAGAATTAGAGACTAAGGAGAGAACGATTACAAATTAGGGATTAGGGATTACAGCTTATGGATTATAAAGGGAGGGATTAGGTTTTAGAGATTAGCTCTTAGGGATTAGGGAATAAAGAGGGAGAGATAAGGCATTAGTTATTAGGAATTAGGGATTAGGAATTAAGGAAAATAGATTAAGGATTATGGATTAGTAATTAGAGATTGGGGTTTAGAGATTAATGATTATTGATTAAAGAGTAGAGATTAAGGAATAAGTAATAAGATTTATGTATTAAGGATTAGAAATTAAGGATTAAGGATGATGTGATTAATGATTAAGGATTAGGGAATAGGGATTAAGGATTAAAGGATAAAATATTAAAGATTAAGAATTAAGGATTTGGTAGTTTGGGATTATGGAATAAGGATTATGGATTAGAGATTAGTGATTAAAAATTTGAGACTAAGGATTTGCTATTAGAGATTAAGGATTATAGACTAGAGATTAAGGGATCAAGAATAGCATTAAGTATCAGAGATTAGGTATTAGGGATTAAGGATTAGAGATTAAGGATCAGGGATTATGGAATAAGGTTCAAGAGTAGACATTAGCGATTATGGATTAGGGATTAGGGATTAGAGATTGGAAAAAAGGAAGAAGATGAAGATGAGGGTGAACAATTAAAAGAAGAAGAAGAAGTAGAAGAAGAGGAGGAGGAAGAAGAAGAGGAAGAATAAAAAAGAATGATGAAAGAAGAAAGAACAAAGATGTAGGAAGAAAGAAGAAAGAAGGAGGAAGGAGGAAGGTAGAAGGAAGAAGAAAAAATAAAGAAGAAAGAACAAAGAAAAAATAAGAAAGAAGAAAGAAATAGAAGAAGAAGAACAAGGAGAAGAAGAACAAGAAGTAGAAGGAGAAGGAGAAGGAGGATAAGAGCAGGAGAACAAGAAGGAGAAGGACAAAGAGAAGGAGATGGAGATGGAGAAGGAGAAGGAGAAGGTGAAAGTGTGAGATAAGGAGGAGTAGAGGAAGGAGAAGGAGATGAAGAAGAATAAGAAAAGAAGAAGAAATAGAAGAAGAGGAAGAAGAATTTCAAGAAAAGAAGACAATGGAGGAAAAGAAGAAGAGGAAGAGGAAGAAGTAGTAGTAGTAAAAGGAGAGGAAGAAGATGAAGAGGAATATAAAGAAGAAGAAGAACAAGAAGAAAAAGAAGTAGAAGAAGAAGGAGAAGAAGATGATGAAGAAGAAGAAAGAGAGAAAGAAGAAGAAGAAGAAGACAAAAAAGAGTAAAATGAGGAAGATCAGGAAGAAGAAGAACAAGAAGAGGAAGAAGAAGATGTAGAAGAAGAAGAGAAGGAAGAAGAAGAAGAGGAGGAAGAAGAATTAGAAAAGGAAGAAGAGATGGACTAGAGATTAAGAATTAGGGGTTAGGGAATACAGATTAAGGAGAGAGGGATATATGATTAGGTGTTAATGACTACAGATTAGGAATTATAAGTTAGGAAATAAATATTAGGAATTAGGGATTATCAATTAGGGCTTAGGGATTAAGGATTATGATTCATGGAGTAAAGATTAAGGAATAAGTAAAAAGGATTAGGGATTAAAGATTAAGTAAATTATTTAAGATGAAAAGATAATGATTAGCCATTTAGGATTAAAGAATTAATTATTATGGATTAGGAATTAGGGATTAAAGATTGAAGATTTTGGATTACAAATACTAGAATAGAGATTAAGGTTTACAGATTAGGGATTAGTGATTAGAAACTAGGGATTTAGGATTATAGATTAGAGATTAGGGATTAGAGATTAGAGGTAATGTAATTAGGATGAGGATTAGGGATTAGGGATTAGAGATTAAGGATTAAGGTTTAAGGATTAGAGATTAAAGACTAAGAATTATAGATTATATAATAAAGATTAAGGATTAGGGGTCAAGTATTAAGGATAAGGGTTTATGGATTAGTAATTAGAGATTTGGGATTAGGGATTAGAGATTATGGATTATAGAGTATGGATTAGGTATTCGAGATTAGGGTTTAAGGATTAGAGATTACAGATTAAAAATTATAGATTAAGGATGGATTAGGGATTAAGGATTAGGGATTAGGGATTAAAGATTAGAAAATAGGGATTAGTGATTTGGGAGATCTGGACTAGGGATTACAAATTTAGAGATAAGAGATTAGGTATGGAGGGATTAAGGAATAGGAATTAAGGAATAGGGATTAGAAATTACAAAGAAGAAGGACAAGGAGAAGAAGAAGAAGATGAAGTAGTAGAAGAAGAAGAATAATAAGTAAAGAAAGAAGTAGAGGAAGAAGAAGATGAAGAAGAAGAAGAAGAATAAGAAGAGGAAGAAGAAGAAGAAGAAGAAGAAGAAGAGGAAGAAGAAAAGGAAAAAGAAGAAGACAAGAAGAAGAAGACATAGTAGAAGAAGAAGAAGAAGAAGAAGAGGTAGAAGAAGAAGTGAAAGATGAGGAAGAAGAGGAAGAAGAAGACAAAGATGAGGAAGAAAAAGAAGAAGAGGAAGAAGTAGAAGAAAAAGAAGAAGTAGTAGAAGAAGAGACAGATTAAGGATAAATGGTTAAAGATTATGGATTAAGGATTAAGGAACTAAGGGTTAGGAATTAGGTGTGAGGAAATATTGATTAAAGATTAGGGATTAAGGGATTAGGGATTTGCTAGTTAGTAATTAGCAATTAAGGTTTAAGGATTATAGATTAAGGAATAAGTAATAAGGATTACGGATTATGGATTAAGGGTTAAGGATTAGGGATTAGGGATTATAGATGAAGGTATGAATGATTAAACATTAGATATTAAGGATTAATAATTAATAGATTAATTTTTAAAGATTTGGGATTAAAGATTAGTGATTTAGGATTAAGAAAAAGGAGTTAGGGTTTAGGGAATAAGGATTAAAGATTAGGGATTAGAGATTTGAGATTAAGGATGAAAGATTAAAGGTTAGAGATTAGACATTAGGTATTAGAGATAAAGATATTATAATTTGCATTAGAGTGTAGAGTTTAGGGATTAAGGATTTGAGATTAGTGATTAATGTTTAGGAATTAAGAATTAGAGATTAAAGATTAAGTATTATGGATTATAAGCTAGGGATTATGTATTGGTGTTTAGAGTTTAGGGAGTAGCAATTAAAGATTAATGGTTATGGATTAAAGATCAAGGATTAGAGATTAGGGTTGGATTAGTGATTAGGGATTAAGTAGAGGGATTAGGGATTAAGGACTAGAGATTAGGAAGAAGGAAGAAAGAAGAAGGAAGAAGAAAGAATAAAGAAAGAAGGAAGAAAGTAGAAGAAGTAAGGGAAAAATAAGAGGAAGAAGAAAGAGAAGAAGAACAAGAAGTGGAAGAAGAAGAGAAAGAATAAAGAAGAATGAAGAAGGAAGAAAAAGATGAAAGGAAGAAGGAAGGAGGAAGGATGGAGGAAGACAGAAGAAGGAAGGAGGAAGGAAAGAGGAAGATGGAAGAAGGAAGGGGGAATGAAGAAGAAAGAAGCAAGAAGAAAGAAGAAAGAAGAAAGAAGAAGAAGAAGGACAACGAGAAGGACAAAGGATGATGAGAAGGAGGAGGAAGAGGAGTAGGAGAAGGAGAAGGAGATTGAGAAGGAGAAAGAGAAGGAGAAGGGGAGTTCGAGAAGGACAAGGAGAAGAAAAAGACAGATAAAGAAGTAGAAAAAGAAGAAGAAGAACAAGATGAAGAAGAGGAAGAAGAAGATGAATAAGAATAACAAGAAAAAAAGGAGAAGAAGAAAAGGAATAAGAAGCAGAGGAAGAAGAAGACGAAGAAAAAGAAGAAGAAGAAGACAAAGATAGAAAAAGAAGAAGGAGAAGAGGAAAATGAAGAAGAAAAATAAGAAGTTGAAGAAGAAGGAGAGGAGGAGGAGGAGGAAGAAGAAGAAGAGAAAGAAGAAGAAGAAGAAGAAAAAGAAAAAGAAGAAGAGAATGATGAGGAAGAAGAAGAAGACAAGGAAAAACGATTAGAAGAAAATGAAGTGGAAGTGGAAGAAGAGATGGATTGGGGATTAAGGATTACGGATTGAGGGAGGGATTAAGGATTAGTCAATATGTATTACAGACTAGGAGGGATGGATTGAGGAATAGAAATTAGGTATGAGTGCTTTGGGATTTGGGATTAGGATGGGAGGGATTGGGTATTAGGAAATAAAGATTAAGGATTAGGGATTATGGATTAGCTATTGGATTAGGGCTTAGGTATTAAGGATTATGGATTAAGGAGTAGGGATTAAGGAATAAATAATAGGAATTTAGAATTAAGGGTTAAGGATTAGGGATTAGGGATGAAGGGATTAATGATTAAGGATTATTGATTAGGGATTAAGGATTAAGGGATTAATCAATAAAGATTAGGAATTTAGGATTAATGGTTACAGATTAGCAAATAATGATTAAGGATTAGAGATTAACGATTAGAGATTCGAGATAAAGATAGGGATTAGAGATTATGGATTAGAGATTAGAAATGAGTGATTAAGAATTAACGGATTAATCATGAAGGATTAAAAATTTAAGATTAGGGATAGGGATTAGAGATTAGTGATTAGGGACGTAGGATTTAAGATTAGTTATTAGTGATCAGCGATTAAAGATTAATAGATAGGGATTTGTAATTAAAGATTTGAGATTAGTGATTTGTGATAAAGTATTTGGGATTATATCTTAAAGATTAGATATTATGGAATATGGATTTGTAATTAATGGTTAGCTATTAAGGATTAGGGATTTGAGATTAAAGATTTTGAATATAAGAAGTAGAAGAAGAAGAAGAAGAATTAGATGAAGAAGAAGAAGAGGAAGGGGAAGAAGAAGAAGAAGAAGAAGAAGATGAGGAAGAAGAAGAAGAAGAGGAAGAAGAAGACAAAGATAGGGACGCAAAAGAAGAAGTAGAAGAAAAAGAAGAAGAAGAAGAAGAAGATGTAGAAGAAGAGAAAAAGAAGAGACAGATTAAGGATAAGTGGTCAGAAATTAGGGATTAAGGATCAAGGAATGAAGGGTTAGGAATTAGGTGTCCAGAAATATAGATTAAAGATTAGGGATTTGGGATTTAGAAATTAGAGATTAAGTTTTAAGGATTAGAAATTATGGATTAGAGAGTAGGGATTAGGGAATAAGTAACAAGGATTAAGGATTTGGGATTAAGGATTAGGGATTATAGATGAAGGGATTAATGATTAAGAATTAAATATTTAAGATTAATAATTAATAGATTAATTTTTAATGATTTGGGATTTGGGATAAGGGGTTAGGGTTTAGAGAATAGGGATTAAAGTTTAGGGATTAGAGATATAAGATTAAGGATGCAAGATTAAAGGTTAGAGATTAGACATTAGATATTAGAGATAAAGGTATTAGAATTTGCATTAGAGTATAGAGATTAGGGATTAAGGATTTGGGATTAGTGATTAATGTTTAGGAATTACTAATTTGAGATTAAAGACTAAGTACTATGGGTTATAGATTAAGGATTATGGATTGGATATTGAAGTTTTGAGTTTAGGGATTAGAGATTAAGGATTAATGGTTAGGGAATAAAGATCAAGGATTAGAGATTAGGGTTGCATTTATGATTAGGGATTAAGGAGTAAGAATTAGGTATTAAGGACTAGGCATTAGGAAGAAGGAAGAAGGAAGCAGAAAGAAAAAAGAAAGAAAAAGAAAGAAAGAAGAAGAAGTAGTGAAGGAAAAAGAAGAGGAAGAAGAAAAAGAAGAAGAAGAATAAGAAGAGGAAGAAGAAGAGAAGTAATAAAGAAGAAGGAATAAAGAAGAAAAAGAAGAAAGAAAGAAGAAGAAGTAGTGAAGGAAAAAGAATAAGAAGAAGAAAAAGAAGAAGAAGAATAAGAAGAGGAAGAAGAAGAGAAGTAATAAAGAAGAAGGAATAAAGAAGAAAAAGAAGAAAAGAAGATGGAAGGAGGAAGGAAATAGGATGATGGAAGAAGGAAGGAGGAAGGAAGGAGCAAGATGAAAGAAGGAAGGAGGAACGAAGAAGGAAGAAGCAAGAAGAAAGAAGAAAGAAGAAAGAAGAAGAAAAAGAAGAAGAAGAAGAAGAAGACTAGAAGGAGAAGAAGGATGAAGGGAAGGAGGAGGAAGAGGAGTAGAAGAAGGAGAAGGAGATGGAGAAGGAGAAGGAGAAGGAGAAGGAGAAGGAGAAGGAGGAGTTGGAAAAGGAGAAGGAGAAGGAGAAGGAGAAGGTGTAAGACAAAGAGAAGGACAAGGAGAAGAAGGAGAAGCTAAAGAAGAAGAAAAAGAAGAAAAGGACAGATGAAGTAGTTGAAGAACAAGAAGAAGAAGAGGAAGAAGAAAAGGAATAAGAAAATGAAGAAAAGAAAAGAAGGAGAAGAAGTGGAGGAAGAAGAAGAAGAAGAAGAGAAAGAAGAAAAAGAAGAATAAGAAGAAGAAGAGGAAGAAGAAAAAGAAGAATAGGAGAATGATGAGGAGGAAGAAGAAGAGGAAGGAAGAAGAATAAGAGGAAAATGAAGACAAAGAGGAAGAAGAGATGGATTGGGGATTAGGAATTAGGGATTAGGGATTAAGGAGGGAGGGATTTGGGATTAGGAAATATGTATTACGAACTAGGAGGGATGGATTTGCGAATAGAGATTAGATATGAGGGATTAGGGATTTAGGATTAAGGTGGGAGGGATTGGTTATTAGGAAATAGAGATTAAGGGTTAAGGATTATGGATTAGCAATTAGGAATTAGGGCTTAGTATTAAGGATTATGGATTAAGGAGTATGGATTAGGAAATAAATAATAGGAATTTGGAATTAAGGGTTAAGGATTAGGGATGAAGGGATTAACAATTAAGGATTATCGATTAGGGTTTAAGGAGTTAATCATTAAAGATTAGGAATTTAGGATTAATGATTACATATTAACAAATAGTGATTAAGGATTAGAGATTAATGATTAGATATTACAGATTAAGATTAATGATTAGAGATTACAGAATAGGGATTAGAAATTAGAAATTAAGAATTAAGAGATTAATTATGAAGGATTAAAAATTTAAAATAAGGGATTAGGGATTAGAGATTAGTGGTTAAGGACACAGAATTTAAAATTAGATATTAGTGATCACGGATTGAAGATTAATAAATTAGGGATTTGTGATTAAACATTTGAGATTGGTGATTAGGGATGTAGGATTTAGGATTATATCTTAGAGATTAGATATTATGGATTATGGATTTGTGATTAATAGTTAGATATTAAGGATTAAGGATTTGAGATTAGAGATTTAGGATTATGGATTATAGATTAGAGATGAAGGATTAGGTATTTGGGATGAAAGTTTAAGGATTTAAGATTAGGGATTAGGAATCAAAGATTAAGGATCAAAAATTAAGGATGGACTAGTGATTAGGGATTAAGGATTAAAGATTAGGGATAAGGAAGAAGGATGAAAGAAGAAGGGAGAAGGAAGAGGGAAGAAAGAAGGAAACAAAAAGAAGAAGAAGATGCAAAAAAAGAAGAGTGGGAAGAAGAAGAGGATGAATATAAAAGAAGGAAGAATGAAGGAGGAAGAAGGAAAGAAGAAGGAAAGAGGAAGGAAGAACATAGAAAGAAGAAGGAAGAAGAAAGAACAAAGAATGAACATGAAAGAAGAAAGAAGAAGAAGAAGAAGAAGTAGAAGAAGAACAAGGAGAAGGAGAAGGAGATGAAGGACGAGCAGAAGGAGGAGATGGAAAAAGAGGAGGAGAAGGAGAAGGAGAAGGGGATGGAGAAGGAGAAGGTGAAGGAGTAGGAGTAGGAGAAGGAGAAGGAGAAGGAGAAGGAGAAAGAGAAGAAGAAGGAGAAGGGGAAAGACAAAGAGAAGGCAATGGAGAAGAAGAAGTAGAAGAAGAAGAACAACAACAACAACAAAAACAAGAAATAAAAGGAGAAGAAGAAGAAGAAGAGGAAGAAGAAGGACAAGAAGAGTGAAAAGAACAAGAAAGGAGAAGAGGGTGAAGAAGAGGAAGTTGAAGAGGAAGAAGAAGAGGAAGAAGAAGAGGAAGAAGAAGAAGAAGAAAAAGTGGAATATAAAGAAGAAGTGGAGGAGAAAGAAGAAGAAGAAGAAAAAGAAGTTGAAGAAGTAGAAGAAGAAGAGGAAGAAGAAGAAGAAGAGAAAGATGAGAAAGAAGGGGAAGAAGAGGAAGAAGAAAAACAAGAAGAAAATATGAAAGAAGAAGTAAAGGAAGGAGAAGAAGAAAAAGAAGAGGAAGAAGAAGAGGAAGAGGAAAAAGGGATTGATTATGGATTAAGAGTTAAGGATTAAAGAGAAAGAGAATAGGGATTAAGGATTTGGAATAAGGATTATGGATTTGAGAGGGATGGAGTAGGGATTAAAGATTTGGTGTTACTAATTAGAGATGAAGGATTTGGGGTTAGGGAAGGATGAATTCAATATTAGGCAATAGGGATTATGGATTAGGGTTAAGGGATAAAGATTACATATTAGGGATAAAGGAATTAATGATTTAGGATTATGGATTTTAGATTAAGGATTAAGGGATGAATATTAAAGATTAGGGATTACGAATTTGGGAATAGGGATTAGAGATCAAAGAATAGTTATTAGGGATTTGAGATTAAGGATTAGGGATTAAAGATTAACGATTTGGAATTAGGTATTAGATATTAGATATTAGATATTATACTTTAAGGACTAGAGATTAAGGATTAGATTGTAGGGATCAAAAATTTAGAGATGGATTAGGGATTAAAGAGAAAGAAGAAGGAAGAAGGAAGAAGAAAGACTAAGAAGAAGGAAGAAAGAAGAAGGAAGAAGGAAGAATGAAGAAGAGGAGGAAGAAGAAGAGAAAAAAGACAAAAAAAGAAGTGGAAGAAGAAGTTCAGGAATAAGGAAGAACGAAGAAGAGCAAAGAAGGAAGAAGAAGGTACGAGGTAAGAAGGAAGAGGGAAGAAGGAAGAAGAAAGAAGAAAGTAGAAAAAAAGGAAGAAAGAAGAAAGAAGGAAGAAGAAGAAGTAGAAGTAGAAGAAGGTGAAGGAAAAGGAGGAGGATGAGGAGGAGGAGAAGGAGAAGGAAAAAGAGAAGGAGAATGTGAAGGAGAAGGAGAAGGAGAAAGAGAAGGAGAAGGAGAAGGAGACGGTGAAGGAGAAGTAGAAGGAGGAGTAGGAGAAGGAGAAGGAGAAGTAGAGGGATAAAGACTAGAACAAGGTGATGAAGATGGAGAAGCAGAAGAAGAAGAAAAAGAGGAAGAAGAAGAAATAGAAGAAGAAGAAGAAGAAGAAGAAGAGAAAATATAAGAAGAAGAAGAAGAAGAAGAGGAAATAGAAAGAGAAGAAGAATAAGAGGAAAAGAAGAAGAGACAGAACAAGAAGAAAAAGAGGAAGAAGAAGAAGCAATAGTAGAAGAAGAAGAAGAAGAAGAAGAAGAAGAAGTAGCAGAAGAAGAAGAAAAAGAAGAAGAAGAAGAAGACAAAGAAGAAGAAGAAGAAGAAGTAAAGGAAAAAGAAAAAGAAGTTGAAAAGGAAGATAAGAAAGAAGTAGAATAAGATGATGATGAAGAAGAAGTAAAAGAAGAAGAAGGAAAAGAAAAAGAAGATGAAAGAAGAAAAAGAAGAAGAAGATGAAGAGGAAGATAAGAAGGAAGCAGTAGAAGATGAAGAAGAAGAAAATAAAGAAGAAGAAGAAGAAGAAGAAGAAGAAGGGGTAGAAGAAGAAGGAGATGTAGAGGAAGAAGAAGTCGAAGAAGTAAAAGAAGAGGATGAAGAAATGGATTAAGGATTAGGGTTAGGCATTAGGGATTTGGTGTTAGGGATTATGGATTAGGGATTAATGATTAGAGACAAGGGATTATGGATTAGCAATTTAGGATTGGAGTTTAGGGATGAAAGATTAAAGAGTTAGGATTATGGAATAATTGAATGGTAGTAGGGATTAAGGATTTGGAATTATGGATTAAGGATGAAGGGATAAAAGAGTTAAGATTAAAAGATCAATTAATAAGATTTATGGATTAGAGATTTAGGATTAAGGATTGTGATTAAGAGAGTAGGGATTAATGATTAGAGATTAGTGATTATGGATTTTGGATTCAAGGTTTAGGATTAAAGACTAGGGATTTAGGATTAGAGATTTAATGGTTATAATTAGGATTGGGACATAGGGATTAAGGATTAATGATGAAGGATCAAGGATTAGGGATAAGATATTAAGAAGAAAGGGATTAGGGATAAAGGATTAAGGATTATGTTTTGGAGATTAAGGATTTAGGATTAGGAATAATGAATTAGAAATTTGGCAGTAGGATTTAAGGATAAGGGATTAGGGACTAGAGATTAAGCAATAAGTAGTAATGAAAAAATTTAGGGATTGTTTTTGAAGAGGATATAATATCTATTATATCAAAGGCCAAGCCAGAATTACAAAAGGATCCTCAAAGGAGATCGAAAGTGAAGTCAGATAACATAAGTTCAAGCATGGGCTTAGGGATGGGAACCTTAAGGGCCAAGATGAAGTCCTTAAGGCATGCAGCCCGAGCAGCCCAATTAGCAGGTGCTTTCCCGTCTCTGAGAATGTGAGAGAAACAGATGGCCTCATGGCCCGTAGCTTACTGGATGGTCACTACAAAGACACCTGACCCAGGTGGGAGGGTCAACATCTCATGCACCTTCTGAATAACTAGCATCGAGTTAGTTTGGAATTCCATAGCACAATGCAAGGGAAGTAAATCCCTAATCATGTCAAGCATCATAAGCAAGGCCTGGGTCTCCATTAGGTCTACCGCCTGGAAAAGTATCCTTTTACCAGTCACCAGGAGTGGTTTGCCCATGCAATCCCTCACAACCATACCCAGCCCGGCAATAGAATCACCAACCGCAGTATCGCAATTCACTCTGATCCATCCTGTTGGGGGGGAATCCAACTATGCGTAACAAGCAAGTCCCTAGAGTTGCCAGGGTTCCCGCTGGACAAGAGGAGATGGATCCATGCCAGTTGAGAGCAGAATGTACCTCAATCAAGATAGTCCGGATAGTGGAGCACGGTAAAGGCACCAAGATGTTGTGTCTGGCAGCATTCCTCCTTGACCAAATATAGTACAACGTAGTAGCGATAGTGGCAGCATGCAACTGCCCGGCAACACAACGCGCATCAAGAGAGCTAACGAACCAGAGAACCCGATCAATGACAGTAGATCGGCCCCAATTGACTGGTGCAACCAGGCCAACGCTGGCCTAACTGTGCAGTCAGCCCAAAGCTCTTGGGCTCTCGGGCAGCACCAGAATAAATGCTGCATGGATTCATCTTCCATGCAACCCTGCTAGAAAGAAGAAGTACGACAGAGCCTCTGGCAGGCCAGCCACACCGCCGACGAGAGGTGGTCGCCGACGACCCTCCACATGAAGAAGCAGACTCTGGGGGTGACGTTGAGCTTCCAAATACCACAGAATTCCTCCAAGGGCCGGCTAACACAACACTTGCCGTCCTTTTTGAGCATTGCAGATGATGCTCGTGTAAAGCTGGCCACAGGCAGCTAGGGGCTTCTCAGTATGGGATTGATGCAATACATCCTGGGAGGACCGTAGGGCTCTCAAAAGATGCATGATGCGATCCTGAAGCTCCCCATCTGCCCAAGAATTGATGACCTCCCAGTTCCAATTCTCGCCGGGCAGGAGACACTCAACGATGCTGGCCAGCCAAAGGGAATCCATGTTGATGAAGGTAGGCCAGCAACTCAAAGGAAGGACTCCCAACCAGTTGTCCTCCAAGAACCTCACCGTCCGCCCATCCGCAATGCACCAAACAAAGAGGGAAATTGCCTCTGGCATTGCCCCCATCACCTTTTTGCACACCGAGGACGCATTGCAAGGGGCCTTCATGAGCGGATCCTCGATGGCGTATCTTCTTCGCATCAAATCCACCAAAGGTTGGGTTCCCGATTGAGGATGCGTCTGCAGCCATCCATGTAAAGTACACGGTGCCAAACCCAGAGGTCCCTGAGACCCAATCCGCCTGCAGATTTTGGCAGTGTGATGCACTCCCAGGCTGAGTAGTGCAACCAAGAGAGGGGAGTTATCGCAATAAGATGTGCGAATGGCATCCCAGATCGCCCAACGTCTGTGAGAATCACTTGTACCATACACAAAATAGCAATTGAGGGTGCAATCTTGCCGAGGAGTGATAAAAAAGGCCACTATAAAGGCCGAGGCCACCGTGATCACAAGCTTGATCTCCTTCTTCTACAGTAAAATGATACCAACTGACATACCAAAGATGATTGAGCCACAAATTCCCATTTCTCCCAAGGATCCAGTTCGCTTCGTTTCCAATAGCACAACAACCTCCACGTTCCACTCGCATACTAGACGTTGCAAATAGGTCCTCGATTTGGCTTTCTTAGCTCCTCTTATATTCTAGGTGATGATCTGCATTGGTAATCACAGAGAAATTTGCTTCCATGCAACCACACACTGACTAAGTACCAGCCCTCCAGCAGTCGGCTTGCTAGACTCCGTGCCCCACGAAGCACAGACAATAGAAAATCCAAATTAAGGATCACCCCCATCTTGGTTGGAGACACAATCATCCACAGTTTTCACTTGCAGTAAGGAAGAGATCGAGTTGCCACCCTTACCAAATTTCCCAACGACCGAATGCCTCGCCGGCGGGGGGTTCCTCTTTATGAGATTCTGCACCACAACCTTGGCAGCCAACCTAACTCTGCTTCTGCCTAGAACCTTGGGCAGACTTTTGGTTCCTCGTGATGTACTGGCCCCATCACAGCCCCGAGATATTTCGGTTGTTATCTTTGCCGGGAGGCTGCTTGGTCCATCCCCTACTGCCCTTGCGGATAATTCTCCTGCACTGCACAATCATCCAAGGCCCCAATCCATGCTCCTCACCAAGTGTTGTCGTAGTCTATGTTGCCAGCATGCCTGGCCTACTGGCTCCTTATGGCTCCTCGGACACGTCACTACCACAGGCCTTGACTATGTCCCCCGAGCACTCCTCCCGCACCTCAGCCGTGGTTGAGGCCTCGTTAACGTCAGCACTCCCAGCCTTGGCAAGCTTGCAGTAGCTCTCCAAATGTCCGACATGGCCACAGGAGAAGCATATGCGCGGCAGGCCCTTCGTACTCGAAGGATTGATAGACACTCCCGTAGTCTCCGTTGATCCAAATGCCTAGCTTGAGAGGCTTCGAGAGATCCACACGAACACATACAGGAGAATATTATCTACGTCCCAGTAGATGAGTGGGAGGTCGGGGACCCGTACCCAGACAGGGAGCGCGCATCACAGAGGTGGAATTAGGGCTAAACTCTGGCGACCACACATCGAGTCCCATGGCTTGGTCAGCGATCCGCCATGGCCCACCTAGACAGACATCATTCCACTCGCTAATAGACTCAAAGTGCAGGCAGAAGTAGTTCGCAGTTAAATCAAACATCTTGAAATTCTTGATGTGGCCCCAGCTCTTGAGTAGAACTCGCTCAATGACGGAAAAAGGGAAGATTATTCCCATAGAGACGATCGACCAAGTTGAATTTGTGGTATTCAAGGTGCCTTTGGCATGCATCCGAAGACATAATCATGTCCCCACCATCCATGTGGCCGGCCTCACATGCGAGGTCATCTTGTTGCTGTATTTGAGAGCGCTATTAGCGGTTAAGGCATCCCAGAAGCTCACCTTGTTCACAGTGGCAGTGCGATCCACCTCTGGAAGGATAGGGTCCCTAGCACCTGGCCTTACCCCAGGATGCGCCTCCCCCATATGCTTCAATTGCTCCTGCAAATCTTGCTCGCCAAGCCAACATCCTGGACTTCCCCATTAGCAAAACCCTGAACCTGAGGCCGAGAGACCAATTCGGGAGAGGTACATGCCCTCACTAACCCTGACGAGGCCCCCCTCATGCACAGTCAATGTGCCCAAGAGCTTCTCGTTCTCAACGTTGGACGCCAGGGGAGTTTGCCACAAAGCCAACGAGCCTGCATCAATCGTGAAATTGGACCCCTCACGTGTAGGAGAGTCGCTCTGAGGGGTTTGAGTTCTTCTGCTACTCTTTCTAGTAGTGCCTCCTACCATTTCTGCACCATTAGGGCTGCAGGTAACGCAGCCCAAACTCGGGGGCAATGTAGTATAATAAACCCGGAATAGAGTGTAGTTAATCCAGTTCGGGCGCTCCCACGAACCGAGTTAAGTTTGGATTCAAATTCGTGGCCCTACCTGCCGACAGATAGCAACGGTCGGGCTGCCACGAGTACAACGCCCAAGCTTTGACACCTGAGTATCGCTGTCGCTGAGAGTCACCAGACCTTGTCGCCTGTGGTCCATCCTGGCTGGGTAAGCTTTGTGGGCCCACTCCCAAGCCACCAGCCTCGCCGTCCCACATGTGCACTCCAGCCACCCTTCCACTCCCGCCGCACAGCCATGCCAGGGCCACTTCAACAGAGAAGGAGAAGAAGTAGAGGAAGAATACGAGGAAGACAAAAACAAAGAAGAAGAAAATGAAGAAGAAGAATAAGAAGAGGAAGAAGAAGACGAAGAATAAGAAGAGCAAAAAGAAGAGGAGGAAGAAGAAGAAGAAGAAAAAGGAGAAGATGAAGAAGAAGAAAAAGAAGAAGAAGAAGTAGAAGAGAAACATGAAGGAGAAGAAGAAGAATAAGAAGACAAAGAGGGAGTAAAGGAAAAAGAAGAGGAAAAAGCAAAAGAAGAAGAAGAGAAAGAGGAAGAAGAAGAAGAAGAAGAAGAGATGAAGAAGAAGAAGAAGAAGAAGAAGTAGAAGATGAAGAAGAGGAAGAGGAAGAAGACGAGCAAGAAGAAGGGGAAGAAAAAGAAGAAAAAGAGGAAGAAGAAGAAGAAGAAGATGAAGAAGAAGAAGAGGAGGAAGAAAAAGAAGAAGAAGAAGAAAGAGAAGAAGAAGAAGAAAAAAAGAAAGAAGTAGGAGAAGAAGAATAAAAAGAATATGTAGAAGAGGAAGAAGACGATGAAGAAGAAGATGAAAAAGAAGAAAAAGAAGAGGAAGAAGATGAAGAATAGGAAGAGGAAGAAGAAGAAGAAGATTGTGAAGGGTAAGAATAAGAAGAAGAAGAAGAAGAAGGAGAAGAGTAAGAAGGAGAAGAAGAAGAAGAAGTTGAAGAACTAGAAGAAGAAGAAGAAGTGGAAGATGAAGAGGAAAAAGAAGAAGAAGAAGAGGAAGAAGAAGTTGAAGAAGAAGAAGAGGATGGAGCAAAAGAGGAAGAAGATGATGAAGACGATGTAGAATAACATGATGAAGAAGAGGAAGAGGAAGAAGAAGAAGGGGAATAGTAAGAATGAGAAGAAGGGGAAGAAAGTGATGAACTAGAAGAAGAAGTGGAAAAAGAAGAAGAAGAAGAAATGAAGAGAAAGAAGAAGAAGAAGAAGAAGATGATGATGATGATGATGAAGAAATGAAGAGAAAGAAGAATCAGAAGAAGAAGATGATGAAGAAATGAAGAGAAAGAAGAAGAAGAAGAAGAAGTGAAAGTTGAAGAAGAACAAGAAAAACAAAAAAAACAAGAACAAGATAAGAACAAAATATGAGGAAGATGTATGAGTAGAAGAAGAAGAAAAAGAAATTGAAATAGAAGAAGAAGAACAACAACAACAAGAGATTGAAATAGAAAATGAAAAAGAAGAAAAGATGAAGAGGAATGAGAAGAAGAGGAGGAAGAAGAAGAAAAAATAGAAAGGGAATAAGAAGAAGAAGATGATGAAGCAGAAGAACATGAAGGAAATGAAGAAGAAGAAGAAGAAGAAGAGGAAGAAGAAAAAGAAAGAAGAAGAAGACGAAAGTGAGGAAGAAGAAGAAAAAGTAGAAGAGGGCAAAAAAGAAGAAGAAGTAGAAGAGGAAGAAGAGGAAGAAGGAATGGATTAGGGTTTGCAGATTAGGGCTTAGGGATTAAGGATCAATGATTAAGGAAGTATTTGGATTTAAAGAAGGAAGTATTAGGGATTAGAGATAAAGGAATATGAATTAATGATTTGGGAGGGTGAGATTAGGGTTAAGATTAGAGATCAGGGATTAAGAATAGATATTATGGATTAAGGATAAGAGATTAGAGATTTGGGATGTAGGATTTTGGATTTGAGACTAGTGATTAGAGATTAGAAATTAAGAGATTAAGTTTAGGATTTGAGATAATGGATTAGGGTTTAAGTATTTGGGATTAGTGATTAAGGATTATGGAATAGATATTAGGGATTAGAGATTATGGATTATAGATTGGGGATTAGGGATTAAGGATTAGGTATTAGAGATTAGAATTTAGGTATTAGAGATTATGGATTAGAGGTTAGGGATAAAAGATTAAGGATGATAGATTAGGGATGGATTAGAGATTAAGGAATAAGAATTAGGGAGAACAAAGAAGGAAGAATTAAGGAAGAAGGAAGAAGAAGAAGAGGGATGAAAGAAGAAGGATGAAGCAAGACAGAAGAAGGAAGATGAAAGAAAGAAGAAGTAGAAGAGGAAGGAGAAGAGGAAGAACAAAGAAGAAAGAAGATAAAAGAAGGAAGGAGGAAGGTGGTAGGAAGAAGGAAGAATGAAGATGGAAGAAGGAAGAATGATGAAGGAAGAAGAAAGAAGAAACAAGAAAGTAGAAAGAAGAAAGGAGAAAGAAGAATGAAGGTAGAAGAAGAAGAAGAAGAAGAAAAAGAAGGAAAAAGTGGAGGATGAGGAGGAGGTGGAGAAGGAGAAGGAGAAGTGAAGTGAAAGTTGAATGAGATTGAAAAGGAGAATGATGAGGAGAAGGAGAATGAGTAGGAGAAGGAGAAGGATGAGGAGAAAGACTAGGAGGAACAAAGAAGAAGAAGAAGAAGGAAATGAAGAAGAAGAAGAAGAGGACGAAGAAGAGGAAGATGATGAAGAAGAAGTAGAGGTAGAAGAAGAAGAAGTTAAGGAAGAAGAAGAAGTAGTAGTAGAAGAAGAAGTAAAAGAAGAAGAAGAGGAAGAAGGAGAAGAAGAAAAGGAAGAGAAATATGAGAAAGAAGAGGAAGAAGAAGAAGAAGTAGAAGAAGTAGAGGAATAAAAAAAGAAGAAGAGGAAGGAGATATGAAAGAAGAAGGATAAGAAGAGGATGAAGAGAGGGATTATTGATTAGAGGTAAAGGATTAAGGATTAGGGATTAAGGAGAGAGGGATTAGAGATTAGGTGTTAAAGATTAAGAATTATGGATTAAGGTTTATGGATTAGGGGTTAGGGATTAAGGAGTGAGGGATTAAAGATTAGGTGTTAGGGATTAAGAATTACGGATTAAGGTTTATGGATTAGGGGTTAGGGATTAGGGATTAAGCATTAGGAATTAAAAAATTAGGGATAAGAGATTACTTTTTAGAGATTAGAGATCATAGAATGGATATTAAAGATTAGAGATTAGGGATTGATAAGGGATTTAGAATTAAGTATTAGGGATTAAGGATTAGGGATTAGGGAATAAGAAGGGAGAGATTTGAGATCTGATAATAGGTCTTTATTGCTTTTGGAATAAGTAATAGGGATTTAAGATTAAGGATTAGTGATTAAGGGTTAGGGATTAGGGATTAGAGATGAAGCGATTAATTGTTATAGATTAAAGATTAAAAATTAAGAGTTAAGGGATTAATTATTAAGGATTAAGGATCAGAGATAAGGGATTCGAGATTAGGGATTTAAGATTAAGGATTGTAGTTTAGGAATGGATTAGAGATTAAGGATTATGGATTAGGGAAATTAAAGAAAAAAAAAAGAAGGAAGAAAGATGAAAGAAGAAGAAAGATGAAAGAAAGAAGAAGAAGAAGAGAAAGAAGAAGAGGAAGAATAAAAAAGAAAGAATAAAGAATGAAGAAGGAAGAAGAGGGGAAGGAGGTATGAAGAATGAAGAACGAAGAAGAAAGATGAAAGAAGAAAGTAAAAAAGAAGAAATTAGAAATAAGAAAGAAGAAAAAGGTAGAAAAAGAAGAAGAACAAGAACAAGAAGAAGAAGGAGAAGGAAAAGGAGAAGGTGGATGTGGAGAAGGAGAAGGGAAGGAGAAAGTGAAAGAGATGGAGAAGGTAAAATAAGAGGAGAAGGAGAACAAGTAGAAGAAGGGGAAGGAGAAGGATAAGGGAAGAAGGAGAGGAAGAGGAAGAAGGAGAATAAGAAGAAGAATAAGGAAAAGAAGAAGAAGAAGAAGAGAATAAGAAGAGGAGGAGGAGGAAGAAGAAGAGAAAGAAGAAGAACAAAAAATGAAGGAGAAGAAGAAGAAGAAGAAGCAGAAAAAGAAGAAGAGGAAAAAGAAGTAGAAGAATAAGGAAAAGGCAAAGAAGAAGAAAATGAAGCAGAAGAAGAACAAGAACAAGAAGAAGAAAAGAAAGAGAAAGATGAGGAAGAAGAAGAAGAATAGGATGAGGAAAATGAGGAAGAAAAAGAAGATGAACAAGAGGAATAAAAAGAAGAAGAAGAAGAAGAAGATGATGATGAAATGAAAAAAGAAGAAGAGAATGAATAGATTTTATTAAGGAATAAGTTTTAAGGATTAGGGATTAAGCATTAAGGATGGAGGGATTTGAGATTTGGTGTTAGGAATTAAGGATTATGGATTAAGGATTAGGGATTAGGGATAAAGGATAATGGATTAGGTATTAGGGATTTAGAAGGGATATATAAGACATTATAAATTTTGGGATAAAAGATGAGGAAGATAGGGATTAAGGGGTAGGGATGAGGGAATAGGGATTAAGGATTACGAAGAAGATGTAGAAGAAGAAGAAGATGAAGAATAAGTAGAAGAACAAGGAGAAGAGGAAGAAGAAGAAGAAGAAGAAAATGTAGAAAAAGAATAAGAACAAGAAGAAGAAGATGATGATGAAGAAGAAGATGATGATGAAGAAGAAGAAGAGGAAGATGAGGAGAAGAGATGGATTAAGGACTATAGATTAAGGGTTAGGGATTAAGGATCAGGGATTAAGGATGGAACGATTCAGGATTAAAGAAGGAAGTATTTGGGATTAGAGATAAAGGAATATGGGTTAAAGATCTAGGAGAGAAGGATTAGGGATTAGGTATTAGATTTGTAATTACAGATTTTAGAGTGAGTAATTAGGGATTTGGGGTTTATTGATTAGCAGTTAGAGATTAATAATTAAGGATTGGGGAGTAAGGATAAATGAATAAGTAAAAGGGATTTAGGGTTAAGGATTAGCGATTATGGATTATGGATTAACAATTAGAGATGAAGGGATTAATTATTAGATATTAGAGATTAAAGATTAAGAATTAAAGGATTAATTTTTAAGGATTAAGGATTAGAGATAAGGGATTTAGAATTAGAGATTAGGAATTAGGAAATATATATTAAGGATTAGAGATTAGAGATTAGAGATTAGAGATTGGGGATTTGGGATTAATGATTAAGACATTAAGATTAAGTTTAGAGACTAGGGATTTGGATTTGGGGATTATGGATAGTGATTAAGGATTAAAGAATAAGGGTTAGAGATTAGCGATTAGGGATTAGTGATTAGGGATCAGAGATTAAAGAATAGGGATTAGGGATTAGGGATTAGGAATTAGAGATTAGATTTTAAGGATTATAAATTAGGTATTAGAAGTTAAGAATTAAGGATTAAGGATTATAAATTAAGGATGGATTAGAGATTAAGAATTAGGAAGATAGAGAAGAAAGAAGAATAAGGAAGAAACAAGAAGAAGAAGGAAAAGGAAAAGGAGAAGGAGGATGAGGAGAAGGAGGAGAAGAAGGAGAAAGTGAAGGAGACAGAGGAGGAGGAGGAGGAGAAGGATAATGAGTAAGAGAAGGAGAAGTAGAAGGTTAAGGAGAAAGCCTAGGACAAGGAGAAGGAAAAAGAAGAAGGAGAAGGTGGAGAAGAAGAAGAAGAAGAAAGAAAAAAAGAAGATGAAGAAGAAGATGAAGAAAAGAAAGAAGAAATAGAAGAAGAAGAAGAAGAAGAAGGAGAGGAACAAGATAAGGAAGAAGATGAACGACAAAAGAAGAAGAAGAAGAACAAGAAGAAGAAAAAGAAGAGGAAGAAGAAGAAGAAGAAGAAGAAGAAGAAGAAAAAGAAGAATAAGAAGAAGAAGAAGAAGAAGAAGAAGAAGAAGGGGAGGAAGAAGAAGAAGAAGAAGAAGAAGAAGAAAAAGAAAAAGAAGAGAAAGATGTGGAAGAAGGGGAAGAAGAAGAATAAGATGAAGAAAATGAGGAAGAAAAAGAAGATAAAGAAAAGGAATAAAGTAAAAGAAAAAGAGGAAGAAAAAATGAAAGACGAAGAAGAAGAAGAAAAGAACAAATAGATGGATTAGGGGCTAAGGTTTACAGAATAGGGATAAAGGAGGGAGGGGTTAGAGATTAGATGTTAAGGATTAAGGATTAAGGATTATGGATTAAGGATTAGGGATTAAGGATTAGGGATTAGAAATTAGGGATTAAAATTTAGGAATAATAGATTACTTATTAGGCTTTATGGATTATGGATTAGAGATTAAGGATTAGAGATTAGATATTAGGGATTATGGATTAAGGATTGATTAAGGATTTGGAATTAAGGATTAAAGAATAGGGATTAGTGATTTGGGAGGGATAGATAAGGCATTATAGATTTTGGGATGAGAGATTAGGGAGGGAGGGATTAAAGAGTAGGGATTAGGGAATAGGGATTAAGGATTCCTAAGTAGATAAAGAAGAAGAAGATTATGAAGAAGAACAACAACAAGAAGACAAAGAAGAAGAAGAAGAAGAAGAGGAAGATAGGAAGAAGAGATAGAAGAGTTAGGATTAAGGATTATGGATTATGGGTTAGGGATTAAAGATTAAGGATTAAGGAAGGAAGGATTCTGGATTAAAGAATGAAGTATTAGAGATTAGAAATAAAGGAATATGGATTAAAGATTTGGGAGGAAAGGATTAAAGATTAGGTATTAGAGATTAGGAATAAGGGATTTTAGAATTAGTAACTAGAGATTAGGGTTTATTGGTTAGCAATTAGAGATTAAGGATTAGGGATTAGGGAATAAATAAAAGAGATTTAGGATTAAGGATTAATGATTAATGATTAATGATTAAGAATTAAGGGATTAATTATTACAGATTAAGGATTAGAGATTAAGGATTTAAGATTAGTGATTAAGGATTAAGAAATAAACATTAAGGCTTAGGGATTAGAGAATAGGAATGTAGACTTTAGGGTTAGAGATTTAGGATTAGGGATTAGACATTAAAGGTTTATGATTAGGATTAAAGACTAGGGATTAAGGTTTGGGGATTAAAGATTAGTGATTAAGGATTAGGGAGTAGAGATAAGGATTAGAGATTAGGGATTGTTGATTCTAGATTAGGGATTAGGGATTAAGGGTTAGGCATTAGAGATTAGAGTTTAAGTATTAGAGATTAGGGATTAGAGGTTAGGGACTAAAGATTAAGGATTATAGATTACTATTGGATTAGAGATTAAGGAATAGGGAATAAGAAGAAGGAAGAAGAAAGAAGAAAGAAGAAGAAGAAAAGGGAAGAAAGAAGAAGGAAGAAGGAAGAAGGAAGAAGGAAGAAGGAAGATGGAAGATAGAAGAAGAAGAAAAGGAATAATAAGAGGAAGAATAAAGAAGAAAGCAGAAAGAAGAAGAAAGATGCAAGAAGGAAAGAGGAAGGAGGTTAGAAGAAGGAAGAAGGAAAAAGAAAGAAGACAGAAGAAAGTAGAAAGAAGAAAGAAGAAAGAAGAAAGAAGAAATAAGGTAGAAGAAGAAGAAGAGGAAGGAGAGAGAAAAGGAAAAGGAGGATGAGGAGAAGGACTAGGAGCAAGAAAAGGAGAAGGGAAGGAGAAGGTGATGGAGATGGAGAAGGAGAAAAAGGAGAAGGAGAACGAGTAGGATAAGGAGAAGAAGAAGGGTAAGAAGAATGACCAGGAGAAGGAGCGAAAGTAAAAGAAGGAGAAGGAGGAGAAAAAGAAGAAGGAAAAGAGAAAGAAGAAGAAGAAGAAGAAGAAGAAGAGGAAGAGAAAGAACAAGAATAGAAGAAGGAGGAGAAGAAGAGGAAGAAGAGGAAAAGGAAGAAGAAGAAGATGAAGAAGAAGAACAAGAAGCAGAAAAGGAAAAAGAAGAAGAAAAAGAAGAAGAAGAGGAAGAAGAAGATGAAGAAGAAAAAGAAGAGAAAGATGAGGAAGAAGGGGAAGAAGAAGAAGTAGAAGAAGAAGAAGACATTGAGGAAGAATAAGAAGAAGAAGAGGAATAAGAAGAAGAAGAAGAAGAGGAAGAAGAAATGTAGAAAGAAGAAGAAGTGGGTCAAGTGATGGATTAAGGATTAAGGATTAAGGAGGGAGGGATTAAAGATTTGGTGTTAGGAATTTAGGATTATGGATTATGGATTAGGGATTAGGGATTAGGAATTAGGCATTAGTGATTAAAAATAAGGGATAAGAGATTACATATTAGGAATTAGAGGTTGTGGATTAAAGATTAGGAATTATTGATTAAGGATTCAAGATTATGGATTAAAAATAGATTAGGGATTAGGAATTAAGAAGAAGGAGAACGAGAAGAAGAAGAAAAAAAAAGAAAGAAAAAGAAGAAAGAACAAGGAAGAACATAGAAAAAAGAAGGAAGAAGTACGAAGGAAGAGGGAAGAAGGAAAAAGGTAGGAGGAAGAAAGAAGAAGGGAGAAGATAATGAAGAAGAAGTAGAAGGAGAAGAAGAAGAAGAAGAAGAAGAAGAAGAAGACGAAGAAGAAAAAGGCAAAGAAGAGGAAGAGGAAGAGGAAGAGGTAGAAGAAGACAAAGAAGAAGGGGAACAAGAAGAAGTAGGAGAAGAAGAAGATGAAGAAGATGACGAAGAAGAAGAAAAAGAAGACGAAGATGATGAAGAAGAGGAATTAGAAGAAGAAGAAGAAAAAGAAGAAGAAGAAGGAGTAGAAGATGAAGTGGAGGAAGGGGAAGAAGAAGAAGGGAAGAAGAGAAAGAAGCAGATGACAAAGATGAAGAAGAAGAAGAGGAGGAGGAGGAGGAGGTAACCAAAGAAGAAGAACAAGAAGTCAAAGGAGTAGGAGAAAAGAAGAAGAAGAAGAAGAAGAAGAAGAACACAAAGAAGAAGAAGTAGAAGAAGAAGATGATGAAGAAGAAGAAGATGATGTAGAAGAAGAGGAAGAACAAGAAGAAGTAGAAGAAGAAGAAGAAGAAGAAGAACATGATGAAGAAGTAAAAGAAGAAGAAAAAGATGAAGAGGAGGAAGAAGTAGATAAAGAAGAAGAAGAAGATGATGAAGAGGTAGAAGAAGATGAGGAAGAAGAAGAAGAAGAAGAAGAAGTTGAGGAAGAAGAAAAAGAAGAAGAAGAGGAAGAAGAAGAGGAAGAAGAAGAAGAGGAGGAGAAGGAGGAAGATGAAGAAGAAGAAGAAGATGAGGTTGAAGAAGAAGAAGAAGAAAAAGAGGAGGAAGATGAAGAAGAATAATAAGAAGAAGAAGAAGAAGAAAAGATGAAGGAGAAGAAGGAGATGAAGAAGAAGAATAGAAGGAAGAAGAAGAAAAAGAAGAGGATGAGTAATAGGAAGAAGAAGAAGAAGAAGAAGAAGAAAGGGAAAAAGAAGAATAAGAAGAGGAAGAGGAGGTGGAAGAAGAAGAAGAAAAAGAAGAATAATGATAAGAAGAGAAAGAGAAGGAAGTAGAAGAAGAGGAAGATGTGGAAGAATAGGAAAAAAGCAAGAAGTAAATCAAAAAGAAGACAAAGAGAAAGAAGTAGAAGAAGAAGAAGAACAAGAAAACAGATTATGGATTTGCTGGCGACAACTTAAGGTTTAGGAATTACGTATTAGGAAATGGCAATTAGGCATTAAGGAGAGAGGGATTCAAGATTATAGATTAGGGACTAAGGATTAAGGAATAAGGATTAGAGATTAGTAATTTGAGATTAAGAATTAAACAATTTTAGGATTAAAGATTAGCAGTTAAGGTTTAGGGATTAGGGATTAGTGAATAACGATTTGGGAATATGTATTAGGAATTAGGGATTTAGGTTTAAGGATTAAGGATTTCTAATTAAATATTAGATTAAAGATTAGGGATTAAGAGATTAAGAATTAAGGATTAAGTATTAGAGATTAAGCATTAAGGATTATGGTTTAGGGATTATGAATTAAGGATTAGAGATATTTTGATTTGGAATTAAAGATAAGGGATTTGATATTAGAAATTAAGGATAAGTAATTAGGAATTAGAGTTTAGGAATTAGGTATGAAAGATTAGAGATCAATTATTAGGCAATGAGGATTTAAGATTAGGGTTTAAAAATAAGGGAATAGGAATGGATTAAAGATTAAATATTAGGGACTAGTTTTTATGGATTAGGGTTTGACTTTAGGGATTAAGTATTAGTGATTAGGGACTAGGGATTATAAAGGAAGGGATTAAGGATTACAGATTAGAGATTAGGGATTATGGCTTTGGGATAAACAAGAAGGAGGACATGAAGAAGAAGAAGAAGATGAAGAAAATAGATGAAGAAGCAAGAAAGAAAGAAAGAAGAAAGAAAGAAGCTGAAATGAGAAGGAAGAAGAAGAAAGAAGAAACAAGAAAAAAGAAAGAAGGAAGAAGAAAGAAGAAAGTAGAAAGAAGAAAGAAGGAAGAAGGAAGAAGAAATTAAAAAGAAGAAAGAAGGAAGAAGAAATTAAAAAGAAGAAAAAAAGAAGAAAGAAAAAAGAAGAAAGGAAAAAGAAGAAAGAAGAAAGAAGAAGGAGGAGGAGGAGAAGGACAAGGACAAGGAGGTGGAGGAAGAGGATAACAAGGAGTAGAAGAAGGAGATGGAGAAGGAGATGTAGAAGGAGAAGGAGAAGGAGAAGGAGAAGAATTAGAAAAAGATGAGAAAGAAGGAGAGGAAGAAGAACAAGATGAAAAACAGAAAAAAGAAGAAGAAGTAAAAGAAGATGAAGAATAAGAAGTAGGAAAAGAGGAAGAATATGAAGAAGAAGAAGGAGAAAAGTAAGAAGAAAAAGAAGAATATGAAGAATACATACAATAAGAAGAAAAATAAGAAGAGGAAAAAGAAGAGAAAGAAGATAAAGACGTAAAAGAAGGAGAAGAAGAGGAGTACGAGGAGGAGGAGGAAGAAGAAGAACAAGAAGAAGAAGAAAAAGAAAACAAAGAAGAGGAAGATAAGTAAGAAGCGAAAGTAGTGGAATAGAAAGATGAGGAAGAAGATGAAGAAGAAGAGAAAGAAGAAGAAGAAGAAGAAGAGGAAGAAAAAGTAGTAGAAGATGAAGAGGAAGAATAGATGAATAAGGGATTAGGGATTAGAGTTTAGAGATGAGGGATTAAGAAATAAAGGATTAGGGGTTACGTATAAGGGAATATCGTTTAATGATTATGGAGAGAGGGATTAAGGATTTGGAATTAGAGATTTGGAGTTAGGAATTAGTGATTAGGGATTAGTAAGTAAAGATTAGGGAATAAATAAATAGGATTAGAGATTAGAGATTAGGGATTAAGGATTAGGGATAAGAGGTTAGGGATTAAATAGAAGGGATTAAGGATGAAAGGATTAATGACTAGGGAATAGAGATTAAGGATTAAGAATTATTGAATTAATTATTAAGAATTAGGGTTTTGAGATTAAGGATTAAGGATTAAGTATAGAGATTGAAGAATACAGATTGGATATTAAGGAACAAAGATTAGAGATTAGAGACATAAGATTCTAGATTAGAGTTTAGGGATTAGAAATTAAGGGATTAAGGATTACGGATTAGAGATTAGGGAGAAGGAAGAAGGACAAAGAGAAGTGTAAGAAGAAGAAGAAGAAGATGATGATGATGAAGTAGAAAAAGAAGTAAAAGTAGAAGAAGAAGAAGAAGAAGAGGAAGATGAAGAAGAAAAACATGAAGAAGAATAAGAAGAAGAGAAGAAGAAAAAGAAGATGAAGAAGAAGAAGAATAAGAAGAAATAGAAGAAGAAGAAGAAGAAGAAAAAGAAGTGGAAGAAGTTGAAGAAGAAGAAGAATATGAAAAAGAAATAGAAAAGGAAAAAGAATAAGAAGAGGGAGAAGAAGAAGAATAATAATAACAATAATAATATTAAGAAGAAGAAGAAAAAGAAGAAAAATAGTTCAAGGAAGAAGAAGAGGATGAAGTAGAGGAAGAAGAAGAAGAAGAAGAAGAAGAAGAGGGAAAAGAAGAAGAAGAAGAAGAAGAGGTAGAAGAAGAAGATGATGTAGTGGAGGAAAAAGAAGAAGAAGAAGAGGACGAGGAAGAGGAAGAAGAAGAAGAAGAAGAAAGTGAGGAGAAAGAAAAAGAAGAGAGAGAGGAAGATGAGGATGAAAAAGATGGAGAAGTAGGAAAAGATGAGGGAGAAGTGACGAAAGAAGAAGAGGAAGAAGAGATGGATTAGGGATTAGGGATCAAAGGTTAAGGATTTGGGATTAAACATATTGTATTAGGGATTAATGAAGAAGAGCTTGCTTATTAAAGATTAGTGAATAAGGATTAAGAACTAAGGCATTTATTATTAAGTATTAGGATTTTGAGATTAAGGATTTATGATTAAAGATTAGGGATTAAGGAATAGGGATTAAAGAATAGAGACCTAGGATTAAGGATTAAAGATTTAAGATTAGGGATATCGGATTCAAGATTATAGATTATAGATTAGGGATTAAAGATAAAAGAAGAAGGAGAAGGAGAAGAAAAAGAAGAAGGAGAAGAAGAAATATAAGATGAAGAAGAATAAGAACAAGAAGGAAGAAGAAGAAGAAGAAGAAGAAGAAGAAGAAGAAAGAAAGAAGAAAAACAAGTAGAGGAAGAAGAAGAAAAACAAGAAGTGGAAAAAGAAGAAGACGTAGAAGAAGAAGAAGATGAGAAAGAAGAACAACAAGAAGGGTAAAAAGAAGAAGAAGAAGAAAAGGGAGAAGAAGAAGAAGATGATGAGGAAGAAGAAGAAGAAGAAGATGAAGAAGAAGTAGAAAAGAAGGTGAGGAGAAGAAGTAGAAGAAGGTGAAGATGAGGAAGAAGAAGAGGAAGAAGAAGAAAAAGAAGAGGAAGAAGATAAAGAGAAAGTAAAAGAAGAAGAGGAAGAAAAGATGGATGAGCAATTAGGGATCAAGGGTAAACTATTAGGGATTAGAGTTTATGGAATAAGGAATGATGGATTAGGGATTCTTTATAAAGAAATCATGATTAAAGAATAGGAAGGGAGAGATTAGGGAGTAGGGATTAAGGATTTAGGAGTTAGAAATTAGGGATTAGGGTTTATGGATTAGGGATTATGTATTAGGGAGTAGAGATTTGGGAGAAAGTAAAAGGGATTTGGGATTAGAGATTAGGGATTAAGGATTAGGGATTAGAGATTAGGATGAAGGGATTAATAATTATAGAATAAAGATTAAGAATTAAGAATAAAGGAATTTATTGCTAAGGATTACTGATTTTAGATTGAGAATCAGGAATAGATTTAAGAATTAGAGATTCGAGATTAGGGATGTTGGATTTGGGATTAGGGGTTAGAGATTAGGGATTAGTGGTTAATGGATCAAGATTAGCATTAAAGATTAGGAGTTAGTGATTAAGGATTAGGGTTTAGGGATTAGAGATTAGGAATTATGGATTATATATTAGAGATTAATGATTAGGGATTAGGGATCAAAGATAAAGTATTAGAAACTAGAGTAGAAGTTAGAGATTAGGGATTAGAGGTTAGGGATTAAAGTTTAGGGATTATAGACTCATGATGTATTAATTTTTAAGAATTAAGGATTAGGGAGAAGGAAGAAGGAAGAAGGAAGTTGTAAGAAGAAGAAGAAAGAAGAAAGAAGAAGGAAGAGGAAAGAAGGAAAAAAGAAGAAGAAGAAGAGGAGAATGAAGAAGAAAGAAAGAAGAAAGGAGGAAGGAAGGAGATTAGAAGAAGGAAAAGGAAGAAGGAAGAAGAAAGAAGAAAGAAGAAAGTAGAAACAAGAAAGAAGAAGAGGAAAAAGAAAATGAAGAAAATGACGAAGGAGAAGGAAAAGAACAAGAAGTAGAACAAGAAGACAAAGAAGAAGAAGATGAAGAAGAAGAAAAAAGGAAGAAAAATGGGAAGAAGAAGAAGAAGAATTGGAAAAAGAGGAAGACGAAGAAGTAGAAAGTAGAAGAAAGAAGAAAGTAGAAAGAGAAAAGAAGATGGAAGGAGGAACAAACAAGAAGGAAGAAGGAATAAGGAAAAGGAGAAGGAAGAAGAAATAAGGAAGAAATAAAAATTAAGAAGGAATATGGAAGATGGAAGAAGGAAGAAGGAAGAAGATGATGAAGAAGAAGAAGAAAAAGAAGAAGACTAAGAAGTAGAGAAAGAGTTAGATGAAGATGAAGAGGAACGAGAATAAGAAGAAGAAATGGAAGAAGAAGATAAAGAAGAAGAGGAATAAGATAAAGAAAAAGAAGAGGATAAGGAAGAAGAAGAAGAAGATGATGATGATGATGAAGAAGAAGAAAAGGAAGAAGAGGAATAAGAAGAAGAAGTAGAAGAAGAAACAAAACAAGAAGAAGAGGAATAAGAAGAAGAAGAAGAAGAAGAAGAAGAAGACAAAGTGGAAGAGGAAGAAGAAGCGAAAGGAGAAGAAAAAGAAAAAAGAGAAGAAGAAGAGGAAATAGAAGGAGAAGAACAAGAAGAGGAAAAGGAAGAAGAAGAAGACAAAAAAGTAAAAGAAGAGAGGAAGAAGAAGAAGAAGAAGAAGATGAAGTAGAAAGAGAAGTAGAAGAAGAAGAAGAAGAAGAAGAATAAAAAATGGAAGAAGTAGAAAAAATAGAGGCGGGGTAGGAGGAAGTAGAAGAAGAAGAACATGAAGAAGAAGAAGAAGAAGAAGCAAAAGAAGAAGAAGAAGAATAACAAGAAGAAGAACAAGAAGAAGAGAAGAAAAGAAGAAGTAGAAGAAGTGGAAGAGGAGGAAGAAGAAAAAGTAGAAGATGAACTTGAAGAATAAGAACAAGATGAGGAAGAAGAAGAAGAAGAAAAAAAGACGAAGAAGAAGAAGAAGACGATGATGAAGAAGAAGAAGAGAAGACAAAGAAGACGAAGAAGAAGAAGATGAAGTAAAAGAAGAAGAAGAAATAGAAGAAGAGGAAGACCAAGAAGAAGAAGGAGAAGAAGGGGAAGAATAAGAAGACAAAGAAGAAAAAGAAAAGGAGAAGAAGAAGAAAGAAGAAGAAAGAAGTAGAAGAAGAAGAAGGAAGAAGTAAGAAAGAAGATGGCAAAAAAATAACGAAGAAGAAACAAGGAAGAATAAGGAAGTAGAAGAAGAAGAAGAAGAAGGAGAAGAAGAAGGCGAAGAAGAAGAAGGCAAGAAGAAGGAGAAGAAGAAGACAAAGAGGAAGAAGTAGTAGTAGAAAAAGAAGGAGAAGTAGATGAAAAAGAAGTAGAAGATGAAGGAAAAGAAGAAGAAGAAGAAGAGAAAGAAGAAGAAAGATTATGGATTAGTGAGTGATGACTTAAGGATTAGGAATTAGGTGTTAAGGATTATGGATTAGGCATTTGGGAAGGAGGGATTTAGGACTATGGATTAGGGATTGAGGATTAGTGATTAGGGATTCTGGATAATGTTAAGGTTAAGGTTTAGGGATTAGAGATTAAGAAATTAAAATTTGGGAGTAAGGATTAGGAATTAACGATTTGGGTATAAGGTTTAATGATTAAGGATTAGTGATTAGGGATTAAAGATTAAAGATTAGAGCTTAGGAATTAAGAATTATGATAAAAAGATTAAGAATCAAGTATTAAGGATTTGGGATTATGGATTGAGGATTAGGATTTAGGGATTATGAATTAAGGTGTTAGAGATAAGCAATTTTGCATTAAGAATTCAGGATAAGGGATTAGAGATTAGGGATTAAAGATTAGTGATTAAGGATTAAGAGTTAGAGATTAAGGATTATGTATTAAAGTTTGACTAAAGATTAGGCATTAGTGATTAGGAGTTAGAGTTTAACGATTAATAATTAAGAATAAAGAATTAGGGATGTATTAAAGATTAAATATTACGAATTAGTTATTAGGGGTTTGAAATTAGGGATTAAGTATTAGAGATTAAGGTTTAGGGATTAAGAAGAGAGGGATTAGTGATTATAGATTAGGGAGAGCAGGATTATGGATTATGATTTTGGGATAAAGAAGAAGGAGAAGAAAAAGAACAAGAAGAAGTAAAATATGATGAAGAAAGAAGAAGAAGAAGAAAGAAGGAAAGAAGAAATGAGAAGGAAAAAGAAGAAAGAAGAAGAATGAAAAGAAAGAAGAAAGAAGAAAAGAGAAAGAAGAAAGAAGAAAATAGAAAGAAAAAAGTAAGGAAGAGGGATGAAAGAAGGAAGAAGAAATAAAAAAGAAGAAACAAAAAAGAAGAAAGAAGAAGAAGAAGAAAGAAGAAGAAGAAGAAGAAGAAGAAGAAGGAGAGGGAGAAGGAAATCGAGGAAAAGGATAATGATAGGAAGTTGTAGGAGAAGGAGAAGGAGAAGAAAAGGAAGAAGAAGTGAATGAAGGAATGGAAGAAGAACAATAGGAAAAAGAGGATGAAGAAGTACAAATAGAAGAAGAAGAAGAAGAAGAAGAAGAAGAATAAGAACAAGAAGATGTAGAAGATGAAGAAGAAGAAGAGGAGGAGGAGGAGGAGGAGGAGAAGAAGAAGTAAAAGAAGAAGAAGGACATACAGACGACGAGGAAGAAGAAGAAGAAGAAGAACAAGGAGAGAAAGATGAGGAAAAAGATGAAGAAGTAGAAGAAGAAGAAGAAGAAGAAGAAGAAGAAAAAGAGCAAGAAGAAGAATAGGTAGAAGAAGAAGAAGAAGAAGAAGAAGAAGAGGAAGATAAGGAACAAGAGGAGGAAGAGGAAGAAGAAGAAGTAGGAAAAGAAGAAGGACAAGAAGAAAAAGAAGGAAAAGGGCAATTAAAATAAGAAGGAGAGGAAAAAGAAGAAGAAGAAGAAGAAAAATAAACAACAGCAACAAGAAGATGAGGAAGAAGAAGAAGAAGAAGAAGAAGAAGAAGAAGAAGAAGAAGAAGACGAAGAAGACGAAGAAGACGAAGAAGAAGAAGAAGAAGAAGATGAAGAAGAAGAAGAAGTAGAAGAAGTAAAAGAAGAAGAAAAACAAGAAGAAGAAGAAGAAGAAGAAGAAGAAGAAGATGAGATGAAGAAGAAGAAGATGAAGAAGAAGAAGAAGAAGAAGAAGAAGATGGCAAAGAAGAAGAAGAAGAGGTAGATGAAGAAGAAGCTCGATGGTATGCTGCGACAGACTTTTTCAGAAGCTAGATTTCAATTCTAAATATCTAGCTAAACAAATTCATTGTGGGAAAACAGTCTGTTTTCTGGACACTTTAGCCAACAAGGCTGAAGATTTAGCTCAGAAAGGAAAGAAAATACAAATGTTTCTGAGAAAGATTAAATTGGGAAAAATAGGACAAGCAGCTAAAGAAGAATTCTTTTTGCTACTCGCACGGAATACAATTCAGAAAACAATGAATTGGATGAAGAAACAATGGAAGCTTTGGCCCTCACAGATTGAAGCATGGTGGGACCATAAAAAATCACTTTACAAACACTTTTCAACACCTTCAAAAGCATTCAAAAAAATTTCCAGCTACAACAAAGGCCAATAAATGAAGTACGATCTACAGTGAACAATGTACGATCTACCGTGAACAGTGTACGATCTACAGTGAATAGTGTACGATAAACAGTAAAATGCAACAGTGCTGAGCAATTTTAAGAAGCAATATCTACAGGAAATGGTCCTTTCTTTTGCTTCCAACTGAAGCAAGCCTGGTCTATAAATTTAGACACTCTCCAGAGCAAAGGCAATGGAAGAATTCCAGCTTTCTTTCTTTCTGCTTTCTACTTTCTATCTCCACTCTGCTCTCTTTTCTTATCTCCACTATTGTAAACCTCCACTCTTGTAAATTACTTTTGAGTGTTTTTGTATAAAGCTACTAAGCTTGGTGTGCCTCTATAAAACTGGTATCAGAGCCTTGTGCTCACGTTATACTATAAGTTTTTTTTTATGAGATAAACTTTATGTTTGCTTCTTATATTATCTTTGAGTAAGCTTTTGTTTATGTTATCTTATTAAAAGATTTGTTTGTACAATGAGTTAGTTTGTTTTAAGATTCTTCTTCTTTTTTGTATTATCTTTATTTACGCTATGGAATAAGAAACGAACCATAACTGTGCTCTTATTTTATGTAGTAGTCTACTAGGGATGGTGGTCTTTGTAAGAATCCCTAACTTTCCCCAGAAAGCCACGGGAACCTTGCGGTTTTGGAAGGGTAGATGTAGCCGTAAAATAGTGGGTCAAAACAGAAACATAATACAAAAGAAGAACAAGCCTCTTAAAAAATAAAAACTCATCTTACAAACTTATCTAGTACTAAGAAAACATAAACTTCTACTCAAAATGAAAAACATACTGATTCCCGATTACACTTACAAGTGTCAGATTACTGAAAACATCCAGGATTATGAACATATAATCCACATACCAACCACAGTTGGAAATAACCCTACCATAATAGGAATACTGAATTTCATTGTTGATCTATTAAAAGAGATCAAAGATAAAATTCAGAATATAGAACACAAACATAATAATACATCTAAGTTCTATTATGTTGGAATAAAACTAACCAAACAATAATGGTTAAATTAAAATCCACTGACTTTATTATGGATTTACAAAAATTAGATAAATCCTTTTACTTGGAGTTCTTAGAACTTCAACAAAAAGGACTCACTAGAGAAATTACTAGTGAAAAACTTTATAACTTCTATGAACAAAATCAGGAAGTTATAGATTTTTATAGAAACCAATTACAAAATGATTATAACATTAGGATGGAAAGAGGAGAAAGTAGTAGAAGTGCTCTCTATCTCCCTGGTCCTCATGGTTATAGTCCACAAACACCTTCACCTGAAGTTAACATGCAAGAATCTCAAGGAGATAATATGGAACAAGTTCATACTACTCCTCTTATTCATCCATGTTAAATTATGGTAAACGCTCAGATTGGCATACATACCATAAAAATAAAAATCGTCACTTAGAAGAAAAGAGAGACTCCTCTACTTGGGGACTCACTTTAAATATAGATACTATACCATATAAAAGAGTTAAAGACTATTGTATAGAATGGACTCAAAAAATAAAAGGAACTATATTTATGCTCCCTCCTGTTATGAATGTTTCAAAATATATACAATTTGCTACATCATACTGGGAAGGAAATGCCCTATCTTGGTTGACAAATTTCGAAAGAAATAATAAAGACGAATGTCAAAAAATCTTACAACAAACAGATAAACAAACTACAATAAAAATGCTGGTTTCACTACTAGTTGCTGATTTTATTGGATCAGAATAGAGTGAAAACCTAAACTATGAAGAAAAACTTCATAAAATGAAATTATGTGACATATGTATGTTAGATGAATTTGTTTCTACATACATAGGATATATTTATCATCTAAATGAGACTCCTCAACAAGAGTTTTAGATACAAGGGTTTTTTTTCTAAAATACCCTTTCCTTGGAATAATATAATATCTACAAAATACCAAGAGTTGTTGACATCTAGAGGAACTCTTAGACAACACAACACAGGAATGCTTAGAAGAGCATCTACAGAATCTATGGAAAAGATCTGCAAAAATACTTCTGCTCAAAAGAAAATAAGTAGAAACTTAAAATCCTTTAGAATGGGCTTCAACTATTGTTCAAAATTCTCAGAAGATTTAAATTATATTTATGGTTGTCCACCCGTTTATGATTGGAGGACAAATGCTTTTAAAACATATAAAAAGAAAAGAAGTCCAAGATATAAAATTTCTAAAAGAAAATGAAAACCCGAATTTAGAAAAGAACAAAGGTTTAGGAAAAAGAAGTTTATTAAAAATATAATAAAAAGAAAGGTAAAAAACATTGTAGATGTTTTAAATATAACAAAGAGGGACATTATGCAAATGATTGCCCAATTAACATCAAAAGAGTTATTATTCCTAATATAGAGGAATACTCCATCAATATTGGAACAATTGATGAAATTTCTGATGACAATTCTGTCTATAAAATTACATCTTATTACGACTCCACAGAGTCTGAATCTGACTCCACAGAGTCTGAATCTGAACAACCTTCAGATAAACAATTAAAAGGTTTTGACAAACTAAAAATCAATATGATTACAATAAACAAAACATTGACACAAATAAAAGTCATTCCTTTATTACCGTCTCCAAAACTTCCCAAAAAGGAAAAAATATCCTCACCAGGATATACAATCTACATGGGAAAAAGGCTTAGACTTAAGCGTTATCGAACTACAGAGATAACATTAGATCTAATCATTTTAATACCATTTGGATATTATGGGATACTACATAATATCCCATATCATGCCAAGGAAAATATCTTCATCATTCATGGGATAATTGAACCCATGACATATCAAGCACCAACAATCGTGATTAAAAATACCAGTCTAGAAGATTAGGATTATTTAATCAGACCAAACAATGCTATCGGAACACTAGTTATCTATAAATATGAAGATTTTCCATCATCACAATTGAAACAGCCATAGATGATTCAGAGAATTCCGAAAAATATTGAGAATTTTGGGTCAATATGAATACACTTACTTCTGAGGAAGTAAATACCATAGACCTACATGACAGTGTAGGAGAACAATTTGAAATCACGGATGAAGATTTAGAAAAACTAAAAGAGATAATACCTCATGGAGAAAAGAATGAGATTTATAAAGCCCATTCTTTTAAATCTCGTTTTCTCAATAAACACACTTATATTTTTGAGCATATGCAAGGAAATATAGAATTAAAAGGAGATGATGATTTAACATTCATCAGTCTTCTTAAACAAAAGTAAAATAGAAAAGTTGAAAAGAAAATACCCAAAAATGAAATACCTACACATAGGTATGATCCAATTAAAAATAACTGCTCCATTTCGTAGTGGAATAGATACACCAATAATGATCATTTGTATGGACGAATGAATCATTAATAAACCACTTAGTAGCATAATTGGAGGAGCCAAATCCAATCTTGCTAATAGATTATTTGGAATAAATATTCACCCTGATTTTTGTATAAGTCTAGATGACCAAAATGTTGAAAAGACTTGTACATTATCAATAAGCCTAAAAGGAATACAATTACTACTTGGAACAAAAATCCTAGGTATACAATGGGAACACTGCATGGCTCTAAATGACACTTCCATATTTAGATCCATCACCCCAAATAATTTTGTAAAATTATTCAATGTTGGGATTGGAAAAACAATCCAACCAAAGGTCGTGGACATTCGACATCTTAAGCTAGATAATGATATCCAACTTTTTGTAAAAACCTTGAAACCAAAGGTTCAAATACTAGTAGAATATTTTATTGCTTCTGGCAATACAATTTCTACCGTTACAAAAAAATCCTATCAATCGTATCTCTTCTTCGATAAGTCTTCCAAGACATTATGAAGAAGGAGAAACATCTGAACCTCTGGAAGCAAGACCAAGCTTTCATATTCCTGTACAAGATCCAGTTGAAGGTCGTACCTTGCGACTTCTTGAAAATAAAAAATCTATTACTCCTCCTTAAATGGATTTAAAGTAGAAAGCTCAATTACATATATATCTTCCTAATTATGAGGATGTGACACTTCATGCTTTAGTAGACACTAGTGCTGAAGCTAGTTTACTTCAGCAAATCTTTATTCCTAAATAATTTTGGCTTCCTTTAGAAACCACAACAACACTAACCGATTTTATGGGAAAACAAGTCCCTATTACCCATAAAGTAGCAAACCTCAACATCTCTATACCGGATATTTACAACAACCCTCATACTTCTACCTTTAACTTTGCATTATTACCATTAGACTTCAATATTGATTGTTTGCTTGGGCTTGACAATCTTCGCCATTTTACTCCTTTTAATACCCATTTCTTTGACTTTGATGGACACGTTATTCCTTGTATCCATCTTCCTGCCTGCATTGCCCCTTATTTTTCTGTAACCCAGGGTGGTGAAAAACCCAAAACCACTCTCATTGATACTAATATCTTCATCGATACCAATCCTCTAATTCATCCAATCTATACATATAACCTTCCAAATGCAACCCCTTTTGATGAAACCATTCACAAACTCTTAGAACCTTTATATTCCAATAACCCTCTAAAATGGTTTGATAAATCTCCTCGTTATTGTTCTATCGAACTCTTAGAACAATACCAGAATACCAATATACGAGTCAATAGTATAATGGTATCTCCAATAGACAAACAAGAATTTAACAGTCAAATACAGGAACTGTTAAATTTAAAATTAATATAAAAGTGCCACAGTACACATTCTTCTCCAGCATTTATAGTACGAAATCACGCAGAAATAAAACATGGTATGACCCAAATGGTCATCAATTATCGCAAGCTAAACTCTTGCACAAAATTTGATTGTTATTTTACACCAACTATTGAGCACCTAATCAAACAAATCCAAGGTGGTACATACTATAGCAAATTTGATGCTAAATTAGGATTTTGGCAAATCAAACTTGCAATCCAAACATCAATAGAATTAACAGTTTTTAGCTATCCACAAGGGCATTTTGAATGGTTAGTTATGCCATTTGGATTAAAAAATACACCTCAAATATTCCAAAAATGGATTAATTCTATTTTTGGCCTTTTACCTTATGTCGTCGCTTACATAGACGATATACTTATTTTTTCTCAAACAGAGGAAGAACATAAAGATCACCTTTTACATGTTATCAAAATAATGCTAAACCATGATATTATTTTGAGTCCAAAGAAAATAGAATTATTCAAAACTGAAATAGATTTTTTAGGAAAACAAATAAAAAATGGTCAAGTACAATTATAAGACCATATATATACAAAAGTTAAAGAGTTTCCCAAAAACTTTACCAGCTTAAAACAGCTGCAATGTCTTTTAGGACTCTTAAACTATGGACGAAAAAATTTATACCTAAACTTTCTTCCAAAATTAAAGCCATACAAAACAAATTGGCAACCGAACAAGACAAATAAAAAATGATTAACGGCGAACAACCTCGTCGTTGGAATATAGATAAAATCCCTATTTCTTTTAGTTTAGAAGAACAAAAAAAAATTAAACAAATTAAAAAATTTGTTACAAAAAAGCAAATTCTTCATTTTCCAACAGAAGATGAACAAATTATATTACAAACAGATGCCTCTGATTTATTCTGGTCTGGAGTCTTAGTAACAAATACAAATGAGATTGTAGCATATACTTCGAGAAAATTTACAAAACCCCAAAGTAAATATGCTACTTATGATAAAGAATTATTGGCTATAAAATTAGCCATTAAAAGCCTCAAAATATATTTACTCCATAGAGTATTTACTATAGAAACTGATAATAAATCTATTGCCCAATATTTACAAAAAAGACTTTAAATAATCCAGAAGAAAATCTTTGACGCATACCTTGAAATATTTTCTTACAATGTTAAATATATTCTTGATTTTACTAACATTATTGCTGATTTTCTTAGCAGACCATGAATGAAGAAGATCTTAAATTTCTCAAAGACTTTGTAGAAAAAATGAAAAGAAAAGGAGAATTTACTGAAATTCTCCCTAAGAAAGCAAAGGCCCAAAAGGCCGAAGTAGAAACATCTGCCCAAAACCAAAAGGAAGAAACATCTCATGCCCAACAGGCATCAAAAACCCAAAAGGTTAATTTAAAAGCCCAAACCCAACAAGGGAAAGATCAAGCTCAACCAGCTAAAGTTTTGATTAAATAAAAAATCAGTTCTTATGGCACTCTCGAAAGGGAAAGACGTTTGCCTCTGCAGTG
>JAIUJO010000815.1:32500-40561 GCA_023846275.1 Vanilla planifolia | reverse complement strand
GAAGAAGAAAAATAAGAAGAAAAAGAAGAAGAACTAGAAGAAGAAGAAGAAGATCAAAAGAAGAAGAAGAAGAAGAAGAAGAAGAAGATTACAATGATGAAGAAAATAAGAAGAAGATGAACAGGAAGAAGAAGAAGTCAGAGAAAAAGAAGAAGAAGAAGAAGACAAGGAAGATGAAGTTATAGGAGACAATGAAGAAGAAGAAGAAGAAGAAGAAAAAGAAGAAGAAGAAGAAGAAGAAGAAGAAGAAAAAGAGGTAGAAGAAGGCATAAAAGGAGTAGAAGAGGCCAACGAAAAACGAGAAGGAGAAGAATAATAAGAAGAAGAAGAAAAAGAAGCAGAAGAAGGCATAGAAGAAGTAAAAGAGGCCAAACAAAAAGGAGAAGAAGAAGAAGAAGAAGACGCAGAAGAAGAAGTATCAGAAGATGATGATGATGATGTTGATGATGAAGAAGAAAAAGAAAGTCTTCTTCTTCTTCTTCTTTTTCTTCCTCATCATCTTCTTCTTCTTCTTCAACTTTTTAGCTTTTTCGTCATGTTCTTCTTCTTCTTCTTCTTCTTCTTCTTTTTCTTCTTCATCATCTTCTTCTTCTTCTTCAACTTCATCTTCTACTTCTTTGACAACTTTTTCTTCTTTTGGTTCTTCTTATTCTTCATCTTCTACTACTTCTTCCTTTTCTTTGTCTTCTTCTTCTTCTTCTTCTTGTTTCTCTTGTTCATCATCATTATCATCAACTTCTTCTTCTTCTACTCTTTCTTCTTCTTATTCTCTTTCTTCCTCCTCTTCTTCTTCTACTATTTCTTCTTCCTCTTCTTCTTCTTCTTCTTCCTCTTCTTCTTCTTCCTGTTCATCTTCTTCTTTTTTCTCCTTCTTCATCTTCTTCTAGTTCTTTTTCATCTTCTTCTTGATCTTCTTCATCTTATACTTCCTTTACTTCTTCTTCTTCTTTGTCTTCTTCTTGTCTTTCTTCTTGCTCTTCTTCTTCTTCTTCTTCTTCTACTACTACTACTACTACTACTACTTCTTCTTCTTCTTCTTCTACTTCTTCTTCTTTTTCGTCTTCTTCTTCGACTTCTTCTTCTTCTTCCTCGTCTCCCTCTTTCAATTCTTTTGCTCTTCCTCTTCTTCTACTACTTCTTCTTCATATGCTTCTTCTTCTATTTCTTCTTCATCATGAACTTCTTCTTCTTCTTCTTCTTCCTCTTCTTCTTCTTCTTCTTCTTCTTCTTCTTCTTGTACATATTCTTCTTCTTCTTCTTCTCCATTTTTCTGGTCTTTTTCTTGCTCCTCTTCTTCTTCTTCTTCTTCTTCGTCTTCTTCTTCTTCATCATAGTTTTATTCTTCTTCTTGCTCTTTTTCTTATCTTCTTCTTCAACTTCCTCATCTTCATGTTCTTCTTCTTATTATTATTATTATTATTCTACTACTACTTCTTCTTCTTCTTCTTCTTATTCATCAATTTCCACTTCTTTTTCTTCTTCTTCTTTCTTAATATTATTCTTATACTTCTTCTACTTATTCTTCCTGTCTTTCTTCTTCTTCTCTGTCTTCTTTTTCTTCTAGTTCTTTTTCTTCTTCTTTGTCTTCTTTGTGTTTTTTTTCTTCATCATCATCATCTTCTTCTTCTTTTACTTCTTCTTCTTCGTCCTCCTCCTCTTCTTCTTCTTCTATTCTTCCTCTTCTTATTCTTCTTCTTCTTCTTCTACTACTACTACTACTACTACTACTACTACTACTTCTTCCTCTTCTTCTTTTTCTTCATCTTCTACTTATTCTTTTTCTTTATTCTCTTCTTCATCTTCTACATCTCTTTCTTCTTCTTTATCATCTTTTTCTTCTCCTTCTTCTTTGCCTCCGTCTTCTTCTTCTTCTTCGTCTTCTTCTTCTTTTCTTCTACTTCTTCGTCTCGTTCTTCTTCCACTTGTTAATCTTCCTCATCTTCATCTTCTTCTTCTTCTTTTTCTTCTTCGTCTTCTTCTTCTTCTTCTTCTAGTTCTTCTTCTACTTCTTCTTTTTCCCCTTCATTTTCTTCTTCTTCTTCTTCTCATTCTCCTTGTTCTTCTTCCTCTTCTTCTATTCTTCCACTTCTACTTCTTCTTTTTCATCATTTCTTCTTCTTCTTCTTCTTCTTCTTCCTCCTCTTCTTCTACATCATCCTCTTCTTCTTTTACTTCTTTTTTATTCTTCTTTCTCATCATCATCTTATTCTTCTTCTTCTTCTTCTACTTCTTCTTCTTCCTCTTATTCTACTTCTTCTTCTTCTTTGCCTTCTTTTTATTCTTATTATTCTTCTTTTTTTTATTCTTCTCCTTTTTCTTCTTCTCCTCCTTATTCTCCTTCATCTTCTTCGCCTTTTTCTTCATCATCATCTTCTTCTTCTTCTCCTTCTTCGTCTTCTTATTTGTCTTCTTCTTCATCTTCTACTATTACTTCATCTCCTTCTACTTCTTCTTCTTCTTCTTCTTCTTTCTATACTTCTTCTTCATCTTCTTCTTCTACTTCTTCATTTTCTTATTCTTATTCTACTTCTTCTTCATCTACTTCTTCTTCTTCATCTACTTCTTCTTCTTCATCTTCTTCTTATTTTTCTTCTTCTTCTTCTCCTCCTCCTTCGACTTCTTCTTCTTCATCTTATTCTTCCTCTTCTTCTTTTACTTCTTCTTCTTATTCTTTTTCTTCTTCTTCAACTGCTACTTCTTCAATTTCTTTTATTTCTTTTTGTTTTTCTTTTACACTTCTTCTTTTTCTTTTTCTTGTTTTTCATCTTTTTCTTTTTCCTGTTATTCTTTTTCTTCTTATTCCTATTACTCTTCTTCTTCTTCATCTTCATCTTCTTCTTGTTCTTCTTCCCCTTTTTCATCTTCCTCTTCAGTTTCTATGTTTCTTCTTCTTCTTCTTCCTCTTCTTCTCTTCTTCTTCTTCATCATCTTCTTCTTCTTCGTGTTTTTCTTCATCGTCATAGTTTTGTTATTATTATTATTATTATTATTACTATTACTATAATTATTATTATTCTACTTCTTCTTCTTCTTCTTCATTTTCTTCTTCTTCTTCTTGTTCTTCTTCTTCTTTTTCTTCTTCTTCTTCTTTGACATCTTCTTTGCCTTCTTCTTCTTCTTCTTCTTATTCTACTTCTTCTTCTTCTTCTTCTTCCTCCTCCTCTTCTTCTTCTTCTTCTCTTCTCCTTCGTCCATTCTTTCTTCCTCATATTTTTCTTCTTCTTCTTCTTCTTCTTGTTCTTTTTCTTCTTCTTCTTCTTCTTCTTCTTTTACTTATTCTTTTTCTTCCTCTTTCTCTTCTTCATTTTTTTGTCATCTTCTTAATTTTTTTCTTCTTCTTCTTCTTCCTCTCCTTCATCTTCTTCATCTTTGTCTTCTTCTTCTTCCTATCCTTTGTCTTCTTCATCTTCATCTTCATGTTCTTCTTCTTCTTCGTATGATTCTTCTTCTTCTTCGCTTTCTTCTTCTTCTTCTACTACTACTTTTTCTCTTCTTCTTACTCTTCTTCTTTTTCTTCTTCTTCTTCTTCATCTTCTCCTCATTCTTCTTCATCTTCTTCTTCCACTTCTTATTTTTCTTCTTATTCTTCTCACTCTTCTTCTTTTTCTTCTTCAACTTTTTCTTTTTCCTTCTCTTTTTCTTCTCGATTTTCTTCTTCTTCTTCCTCTTCTTCTCCTACGTTTGCTTCTCCTTCTTCTACTTCTTTTCATCTTCTTCTTCTTCTTTTTCTTCAACTTCTTCTTTTCTTTTTTCTTCTTCTATTTCTTCTTCTTCTACTTCTTCTTCTTCTTTTTCTTCTTCTTCTTCTTCATCTTCAACTTTTCTTCTTTTTCGTCTACTTCGCCTTCTTCTGTTTCTTCCCATTTTTCATTTGCTTCTTTTTCTACTACTACTTTTTCTTCTTCTATTTCTTTTTCTGATTCTTCTTCTTCTTCTTCTCCATCTTCTCCTTCTTCTCCTTCTTTTGCTTCTTCTTTGTCTTCTAGTTCTTCTTCTTTTTCTTCTTCTTCTTCCACATACTTTTCTTCTTCTTCTTCTTATTCTTCCTCATTTTAATCTTCTTTTTCTTCTTCTTATTCTAGTTCTTCTTCTTCTTCTCCCTCTTCTCTTTCTTCTTCATCATCTTCTTCTTCTTCTTCTTCTTCTTCTTCTTTATTATCTTCTTCTTTGCATTCTTCTTCTACTTCTTCTTCTTCATCTTTGCCTTCTTCTTCTTCTTCTTCTTCTTTGTCTTATTCTTCTTCTTCATTTTCTTCTTCTTCCACTTCTGTTCTATCTTATTCTTCTTCTTCTTCTTCTTCTTCTTCTTCTTCATCTTCTTCTTTTTCTTCTTCTTCCACTTCTTAATCTTCTTCTTCTTGTTGTTGTTGTTCTTCTTCTTTTTCATCATCATCATCTTCTTCTTCTTCTTCCTCTTGTTTGCCTTTTCATCTTTCTCTTCCTCGTCTTCTATTTCTTCTTTGTCTTCTTCTATTTCTTCTTGTTCTTCTTCTTCCTCTTTATCTTCTTTTTTTGTTCGCCTTCTTCTTCTTCTTCTTCTTTGTCTTTGTCCTCCTCGTCTTCTTCTTCTTCTTCTTCTTCTTCGTCTTCTTCTTCTTCATCATAGTTTTATTCTTCTTCTTGCTCTTTTTCTTATCTTCTTCTTCAACTTCCTCATCTTCATCTTCTTATTATTATTATTATTATTATTATTATTATTATTATTATTCTACTTCTTCTTCTTCACCATTTTCCACATCTTTTTCTTCTTCTTCTTTCTTAATATTATTCTTATACTTCTTCTACTTATTCTTCTTGTCTTTCTTCTTCTTCTTTTCTTCTTCTACTTCTTCTTCTGTCTTCTTTTTCTTCTAGTTCTTTTTCTTCTTCTTTGTCTTTTTTGTATTGTTTTTCTTCATCATCATCATCTTCTTCTTCTTCTACTTCTTCTTCTTCGTCCTCCTCTTCTTCTTCTTCTTCTTCTATTCTTCCTCTTCTTATTCTTCTTTTTCTTCTTCTTCTTCTTCTACTACTACTACTACTACTAGTACTTCTTCCTCTTCTTCTTTTTCTTCATCTTCTACTTGTTCTTTTTCTTTATTCTCTTCTTCATCTTCTACATCTCTTTCTTCTTCTTTATCATCTTTTTCTTCTCCTTCTTCTTCGCCTTCGTCTTCTTCTTCTTCTTCGTCTTCTTCTTCTTTTCTTCTACTTCTTCGTCTTCTTCTTCCTCCACTTGTTAATCTTCCTCATCTTCATCTTCTTCTTCTTCTTTTTCTTCTTCGTCTTCTTCTTCTTCTTCTTCTAGTTCTTCTTCTACTTCTTCTTTTTCCCCTTCATCTTCTTCTTCTTCTTCTTCTTCTCATTCTCCTTGTTCTTCTTCTTCTTCTTCTATTCTTCCACTTCTACTTCTTCTTCTACTTCTTCTTTTTCATAATTTCTTCTTCTTCTTCTTCTTCCTCCTCTTCTTCTACATCATCCTCTTCTTCTTCTACTACTTTTTTATTCTTCTTTCTCATCATCATCTTATTCTTCTTCTTCTTCTTCCTCTTATTCTACTTCTTCTTCTTCTTCGCCTTCTTTTTATTCTTATTATTCTTCTTCTTTTTATTCTTCTCCTTCTTCTTCTTCTCCTCCTTATTCTCCTTCATCTTTTTCACCTTTTTCTTCATCATCATCTTCTTCTTCTTCTCCTTCTTCATCTTCTTATTTGTCTTCTTCTTCATCTTCTACTGCTACTTCATCTCCTTCTACTTCTTCTTCTTCTTCTTCTTTGTGTACTTCTTCTTCTTCTTCATCTTCTTCTTCTACTTCTTCATTTTCTTATTCTTATTCTACTTCTTCTTCATCTACTTCTTCTTCTTCATCTACTTCTTCTTCTTCATCTTCTTCTTCTTTTTCTTTTTCTTCTTCTTCTCCTCCTCCTTTGACTTCTTCTTCTTCTTCTTCTTCTTCATCTTATTCTTCCTCTTCTTCTTTTACTTCTTCTTCTTCTTCTTCTTCTTATTCTTTTTCTTCTTCTTCAACTTCTACTTCTTCAATTTCTTCTATTTCTTTTTGTTTTTGTTTTACACTTCTTCTTCTTCTTCTTTTTCTTGTTCTTCTTCTTTTTCTTCTTCCTGTTATTCTTCTTCTTCTTATTCCTATTCTTCTTCTTCTTCTTCATCTTTATTTTCTTCTTCTTCTTCTTCGCCTTTTTCGTCTTCCTCCTCTTCAGTTTCTATGTTTCTTCTTCTTCTCCTTCCACTTCTTCTCTTCTTCTTCTTCATCATCTTCTTCTTCTTCGTGTTTTTCTTCATCATCATAGTTTTGTTATTATTATTATTATTATTATTATTATTGTTATTATTATTATTACTATTACTATAATTATTACTGTTCTACTTCTTCTTCTTCTTCTTCTTCATTTTCTTCTTCTTCTTCTTGTTCTTCTTCTTTTTTTTCTTCTTCTTCTTCTTTGACATTTTCTTCGCCTTCTTCTTCTTCTTCTTCTAATTCTACATCTTCTTCTCCTTCTTCTACCTCCTCCTCCTCTTCTTCTTCTTCTTATTCTTTTTCTCCTTCATCTATTCTTTCTTTCTCATATTATTTTTCTTCTTCTTCATGATCTTGTTCTTTTTCTTCTTCTTCTTCTTCTTCTTTTTCTTCTTCTTTTACTTATTCTTTTTCTTCCTCTTTCTCTTCTTAATTTTTTTGTCATCTTCTTAATTTTCTTCTTCTTCTTCTTCTTCTTCCTCTTCTTCATCTTCTTCATCTTTGTCTTCTTCTTCTTCCTATCCTTTGTCTTCTTCATCTTCATCTTTTTCTTCTTCTTCGAATTCTTCTTCTTCTTCTTCTACTACTACTTTTTCTCTTCTTCCTACTCTTCTTCTTTTTCTTCTTCTTCTTCTTCATCTTCTCCTCATTCTTCTTCATCTTCTTCTTCTACTTCTTATTCTTCTTCTTATTCTTCTTACTCTTCTTCTTCTTTTTCTTCTTCATCTTCTTCTTATTCATCTTTTTCTTTTTCCTCCTCTTTTTCTTCTTGATTTTCTTCTTCTTCTTCCTCTTCTTCTCCTACTTTTGCTTCTCCTTCTTCTTCTACTTCTTTTCATCTTCTTCTTCTTCTTCTTTTTCTTCAACTTCTTCTTTTGTTTTTTCTTCTTTTATTTCTTCTTCTTCTACTTCTTCTTTTTCTTCTTCTTCTTCTTCATCTTCAACTTTTCTTCTTTTTCGTCTACTTCGCCTTCTTCTATTTCTCCCCCTTTTTCTTTTGCTTCTTTTTCTACTACTACTTTTTCTTCTTCTATTTCATTTTTTGATTCTTCTTCTTCTTCTTCTCCTTCTTCTCCTTCTTCTCCTTCTTTTGCTTCTTCTTCGTCTTCTAGTTCTTCTTCTTTTTCTTCTTCTTCTTATTCTTCCTCATTTTGTTATTCTTTTTCTTCTTCTTATTCTGGTTCTTCTTCTTCTTCTTCCCCCTCTTCTCTTTCTTCTTCATCTTCTTCTTCTTCTTCTTCTTCTTCTTCTACTTCTACTTCTTCTTCGTCTTCTTCTTCTTTATTATCTTCTTCTTCGCATTCTTCTTCTACTTCTTCTTCATCTTCACCTTCTTCTTCTTCTTCTTCTTCTTCTTCTTCTGCTTCTTCTTCTTCTTCTTATTTATTGTCTTATTCTTCTTCTTCTTCTTTGTCTTATTCTTATTCTTCATTTTCTTCTTCTTCCACTTCTGTTCCATCTTATTCTTCTTCTTCTTCTTCATCTTCTTCTTCTTCTTCTTCATCATCTTCTTCTTTTTCTTCTTCTTCCACTTCTTAATCTTCTTCTTGTTGTTGTTGTTCTTCTTCTTCTTTTTCATCATCATCATCTTCTTCTTCTTCTTCTTCTTTGTCTTCTTCTTCTTCCTCTAGTTTGCCTTCTTCGTCTTTCTCTTCCTCGTCTTCTATTTCTTCTTTGTCTTCTTCTATTTCTTCTTGTTCTTCTTCTTCCTGTTTATCTTCATTTTTTGTTCGCCTTCTTCTTCTTCTTCTTCTTTGTCTTCGTCCTCTTCTTCTTCTTGGTCTTCTTGTTCTTATTCTTCTTCTTTTTCTTCTTCTTCTTCCCCTT
>JAIUJO010000815.1:25000-27500 GCA_023846275.1 Vanilla planifolia | reverse complement strand
TCTTCGTCTTCTTTTTCTACTTCTTCTTTTCCTTCTCCTTCTTCTTCTCTCCTAATTCTTCTTCTTATTCGTCTTTGTCTTCTTCTTTCTCTTCTTCTTCTTTCTCTTCTTTTTCTTTTTCTTCTTTTTCTTCTTTGCCTACCATTTCTTCTCATACTTGTTGTTCTCCTTCTTATTATTCTTCTCGTTCTTGTTCTTCTCCTTCTTCTTATTCTTCTTCTTCTTCTAAGTCTTCTTTTCTTTTCTTCTTCTTCTTCTTCTTCTTTCTCTTCTTCTGCTTTTTCTTCTTTTTCTTCTTCTCCTTCTTTAATTCCTTCTTCTTCTTCTTCTTCTTCATGTTTTTCTTCTTCTTCTTCTACTTCTTCTTCTTCAACTTCTTTTTCTTCTTCTTCTTCTTCTTCTTCTTCTTCTTCGACTTCTTCTTCATCTTCTTCTTTGTCTTCTTCTTCTTCTTCTTTTTCTTCCACTTCTCCTTTTTCATCTTCTTCCTCTTCCTTTTCTTCACCTTCTTCTTCTTTGCCTTCTTCTTCTTCTTCTCTCCTTCTTCTTCTTGCTCTACTCCAACCTCTCCATCTCATTTTTATTCTTCTCCTCCTTGTTCCTCTTCTTTTTCTTCTTATTCTTTTTCTTCCTCTTCTTCTTATTCTTATTCTTCTTCTTCTACTCGTCCTTCTTATCCTTGTTCTTCCACATAAATTTCATCACTTCTTCTTCTTCTTCTTCTTCTTCCTCCTCTTCCTCTTCTTCTTCCTTTTTGTCTTCTTCTTCTCTATCATCATCATCTTCTTCTTCTTATTCGTCTTCTTTTTCTTCTTCTTCTTCTCCTTCATCTTCTTCTCTCCTTCTTCTTCATCATATACTTCGTCATCATCTTCCCCTTCTTCTTGTTCTTCTTCTTCTTCTTCTTCTTCTTATTCTTCTTCTTGTTCTTCTTCTTCTTCTTTTTCTTCTTCTCTTTCTTCTGTTTCTTCTTCTTCTTCTCCTCCTCCTTCTTCTTCTTTTTCTTCTTCTTCTTCTTCTTCTTCTTCGTCTTCGTCGTCTTCATCAACCTCGACTTCTTGTTCTTCTTCTTCTTCCACATCTTCTTCTTCTCTTTGTTCTTCTTCATCTTCTTCTACATCTTCTTCTTTTCCATCTTCTTCTTTTCCTTCTTCTTTTTAATTATCTTCTTCTTGTTCTTCTTCTTCTTGTTAATCTTATTCTTCTCTTCTTCTTCTTCTTCTTCTTCCCCTTCTTTGTCTTCCTCTTCTCCTTCTTTTATTCCTCCTTTTTCTTCTTCTTCATATTCTTCTTCTTCTACCTCTTCTTCTTGTTCTTCTTCTTCTTCATCATCATCATCATTATCTTCTTCTTCTTCTTCTTCTTTTTCTTCATCTTTTTTGGCATCTTGTTCTTCTTCTTCTTCATCATCATCTTCTTCTTCTTCTTTTTTGCCTTCTTCCTCTTCTTCTTCTTCGTCATCTTCTTCTTCCTTTTCTTCGTCTTCGTCTTCCTTGTCTCCTTCTCTTCTTCATCTTCTTCCTCTTCTTCTTCTTCTTCTTCTTCTACTCCTTCTCCTTCTTCTCCCTCTCCTTCTTCCTCGTCCTTTTCTTCTTCTAATTCTTCTTCTTCTTTTTCTCCTCCTCCTCCTCCCTTTTATTATTCTTCTTCTTCGTCATCTTATTCTTATGTTTCTTCTTCTACTACTACTTCTTCCTCTTTCTCTTCCTCTTCTTCTTCTTCTTCTTCTCCTTCTTCTTCTTCTTCTTCTTCTTCTTCTACTTCTGCTTCTTCTTCTTCGTCTTCCTCTTCTTCTTCGTATTCTTCTTCTTCTCCTTAATAATCTTCATCTCCTTCTTCGTCTCCTTCATCATTATCATCATCATCATCATCATCATCCTCTTCTTCTTCTTCTTCTTCATATTCTTCCTCCTCTTCTTCTTTAAGTACTTCTTCTACTTCTTCTATTTTTCTTCTACTTCATCTTCTTCTTCTACTTCTTCTTCATCTGCTTCTTCTTCTTCTTCTTCGTCTTTTTCTTCTTCTCCTTCTTTTTCTTCTTCTTCCTCTTCTTCTTCATCATTTCTTCTTCTTTTTCTTTTTCTTCTACTACTCCTTTTTTTCTTCATCTTCTTCTTGTTCATCTTCTTCTTTCTATTCTTCATCTTCCTCTTCTTCATTTTCGTCTTGTTCGTCTCCTTCTTCTTCTTCTTCGTCCTCTTCTTTTTCTTCTCTGCTAACTTCTTATTATTATTATTATTATTAATATTGTTATTATTATTATTCTTTATCTTCTTCATCATCATCTTCTTCTTCTTCCTACACTTCACCTTCTTTTTCTCCTTCTTCTTCTTCTTTCCTTCTTCTTCTTCTTTTTCTTTTTCTTCTTCTCCTTCCTCTTCTTCTTCTTCTTCTTCTTTTTCGTTGTCTTCTTCTTCTACATTTCTACATCTTCTTTTTCTTCTCATTTTTCTTGTTGTTGTTGTTCTTCTTCTTCTACTTCTTTTTATTCTACTTCTTC
>JAIUJO010000815.1:2500-10000 GCA_023846275.1 Vanilla planifolia | reverse complement strand
CATCTCTCCTTCTTCTCCTTCTTCTTCTTCTTCTTCCTCCTCTTCCTCTTCTTCTTCCTCTACTTCGTCTTCTTTTTCTTCTTCTTCTTCTTCTTCTTCTTCTTCATCTTCTTCTAATTCTTATTCTTCTTCTTCTTCTTCTTCTTCTTCTTCTTCTTCCTCTTCGTGTTCTTCTTCTTCGTCTTCTTCTGCATCTTCACTTCTTTTTTTTATTATCATTTCGTCCTCCTCCTCTTCTTCTTCTTCTTCTCTTTCCTCCTCTAATTCTTCCTTTTCTTCTTCATCCTCTTCTTCTTCATTTCATTATCATCATCATCTTCTTCTTCTACTTCTTATTCTTATTCTTCTTCTTCTTCTTCCTTTTGTTCTTCTTCTTCATCTCCTTCACCTTCCTCTTCTTCCTCTTTTTATTCTTCTTCTACTACTTCATCATCATCATCGTCTTCTTCTAATTCTTCTACTACTTCATTTTCTTATACATCTTCTTCTTCTTCATCTACTTCTTCTTCTCCTTCTTCCTCCTCTTCTTCGCCTTCTTTTTCTTCGTATTCTTCTTCTTTTTCTTGTTCTTCTTCCTGTGTTTCTTCTTCTTCTTCTTCGTCTTCTTCGACTTCTTCTTCTTGTTCCTCCTCCTCTTCTTCTTCTTCTTCCTCTAATTCTTCTTCTTCTTTTTCATCTTCTTTTTCGTCTTCTTCTTCTTATTATTCTTCTTCTTGTTCTTCTTCTTCGTCTTCTCCTTTTTTTTTCAACTACTTATTTCTCTTCTTGTTTTTATTCTTCTTCTTTTTCTTCTTCTTCTTCTTCTTCTTCTTCGCATTCTTCATCTTCTTCTTCTTCTTCTTCTTCTTCTCTTCTTTTTCTTATTCTTCGTCTTCTTCTTCTTCTTCTTCCTTCGCTTCCTCTTCTACCTCCTTTTATTCTTCTTTTTCTTCTTCATGTTCCTCTTCCTCCACCTCTTTTTCTTCTTCTCCTTTTTCTCCTTCTTCTCCGTCTTCTTCTTCATCTTCTTCTTTTTCTTCTCCTTCTTCTTCTTCTTCTCCTTCTTCTTCTTCAACTTCTCCTTCTTCCTATTCTTCCTCTTCTTCTTCTTCTTCTTTTTCTTCTTCTTCTTCTTCTTCTTCTATTTTGTCTTCTTCTTCGACTTCTTCTTCTTCTCCTTCTTCTTCTTCTTCGTCTTCTTCTTCCCTTTCTTCTTCACCTTTTTCTTCTTCTTCTTCTTCTACTTCTTTTTCTTCTTCTTCTTCTTCTTCTTTTTCTTCTTCCTCTTCTTCTTCCTTTTCTTTGTCTTCTTCTTCTTCGTCTTATCTTCTTCGTCTTCTTCTTCTTCTTCTTCTTAATTTTCTTCTTCCTCTTCTTCTTCCTCTTCTTCTTCTTCTTCTTCTTCTTCTTTCACTTCTCCCTCTGCTTCTTCTTCTTCAACTTCTCCTTCCTTTTCTTCCTCTTCTTCTTCTTCTTCTTTTTCTTCTTCTTCTTCTTCTTCTTCTTCTTCTTCATTTATTTCTTCTTCTTCGACTTCTTCTTCTTCTCCTTCTTCTTCTTCTTCTTCTTCTTCCCATCTTCTTCACCTTCTTCTTCTTCTTCTTCTTCATCTTTCCACTTCCTCTTTTTCTTCTTCTTCTTCTTCCACGTCTTCTCCTTCTACGTCTTCTCCATCTTCGACATCTTCTTCTTCGCCTTCTTATTCTTCTTATCTTCCTCATCTTCTTCTTCTTCTTCTTGCTCTACTTCTCCATCACCATCTTCCCCTTCTTCTTCTTTTTCTTCTTCTTCTTCTTCTTATTCTTCTTCCTCTTCTTCTTCTTCTTCTTCTTTTTATTCTTCTTCTTCTTCTTCTCCTTCTTCTTCTTCGTCCATTTCTTCATCTTCTTCTTCTTCTTCTTCTTCGCCCTCTTCTTCTTCTTCTTCATCTTTTTCTTCTTCTTCTTCTTCTTTTTCTTCTTCTACTTATTCTTCATTATCTTCTTCTTCTTCTTTTTCGTCAATTTCTTGATGTTCTTATTTTTCTTCTTCCTCTTCTTTGTCTTTTTCTCGTTTGTCCTCTTCTTCTTCTTCGTTTTCTTCTTCTTTTTCATCATCTTCTTCTTCTTCAGCTTGTTCTTCTTCTTCTTCTTCCTCTTATGCTCCATCTTCTTCTTCTTCTTCTTCTCCTTCTTCTTCTTTTTCTTCTTCTCAATCTTATTCTTATTTATCTTCTTCGTCTTCTTCTTCTTCTTCTTCTTCTTCTACTTCTTCTCTTTCATCATCATCATCTTCTTCTTCACCTTATTCTTCTTCTTCTTCTCCTTCTTTGCCATCCACTTCTCCTTCTTCTTCTTCTTCTTCTTCTCCTCCTTCTTCAAGGACTTCTTCTTTTTCTTCTTCTTCTTATTCCTCATGTTTTTCTCCATCTTCTGTTTCGCCTTCTTCTTCTTGTTCTTTTTCTTCTTCTTTTTCTTCTTCATCATCATCATCATAATCTTCTTCTTCTTCTTTACGTTCTTGTTCTTATTATTCTTCTTCTTCTTCATCTTCTTCCCCTTCTTCTTCTTTTACTTCATCTTCTTCTTCTCCATCTTCTTCTTCTTCCCCTACTTCTCCTTCTTCTTCTACTTCTTCCTCCACTTCTTCTTCTTCTACTACTTCTTATTCTTCTTCTTCTTCCTCTTCCTCTTCCTCTTCTTCTTCTTCGTTCACCTGCTCCTCCAAGTCTTCTTCTTCCTCTTCTTCTTCTTCTTCTTCTACTTCGTCTTCTTCTTCTTCTTCTTCCTCTTCTATTACTTCTTTTTCTTCTTCTTCTTTTTCTTGTTGTTCATATTCTTCTACTTCTTCTTCTTCTTCTTCTTCTTCTTATTCTTCTTATTCTTCTTCTTCTTATTTTTCTTCTTCTTCTTCTTCTTCCTCTTCCTCTTCTTCTTCGACTACTACTACTTCTTCTACTTCTTCTTCTTCAACATATTCTTCAACTTCTTCTTCTTCCTCATCTTCAACTTCTTCTTCTGCATCGCCTTCTTGTTCTTCATCTTCTTCTTCTTCTTTTTCTTCTTCATCTTCTTCTTCTTCTTCTTCTTCTTCTTCACCTTATTTTTCTTTTTCTTCTTCTTTTTCTTTTTCTTGTTCTTCTTCTTGTTCTTCTTCTTCTCCTACTTTTCTTCTTCTTCTTTTTCTTCTTCTTCTTCTTCTTCCTTTTCTACGTCTCCATATTCTTCTTCATCATCTTCTTCTTCTTCTTCTTATTCTTCTTCTTTGTATTCTTCGTCTTTATTTTCTTCTTCATCATCTTTTTCTTCTTCTTAATCTTCTTCTTCATGATCGTCATCATCACTTTCTTCTTCTTCTTTTTCTTCTTCTTCTTCTTCTTCTTCGTCTTCTTTTTTCTCTTCTTCTTCATCTTCTTCTTCTTTTTCCCTTTCTTCTTCCTCTTCATCTTCTTGTTCTTCTTCTATCTCTTGTTGTTCTCCTTCGCCCCTTCCTCCTCCTCCTCCTCCTTCTTCTTATTCTTCTACTACTGCTACTTCTTCTTGTTCACCTTCTTCTCGTTCAACTTCCTCGTTTTCTTCTTCTTCTCCTCCACCTCTTCCTCCTCCTCCTCCTCCTTCTTCTTCTTCTTATTCTTCTACTACTGCAACTTCTTCTTCTTCACCTTCTTCTCTTTCATCTTCCTCGTCTTCTTCTTCTTCTTCTACTACTACTACTTCTTCTTCATCGTCTTCTTCTTCTTCATCATCTTCTTTTTCTTTATCTTCTTCTTTTTCTCCTTCTTCTTCTTCTTCTTCTTTTTCCTCTTCTTCTCCTTCATCTTTATCTAGTTCTTCGTTTTCTTCATCTTCTTTCTCTTCTTCCTTTTTTTCTTCTTCTTCTTCCATTTCTTCTTCTCCTTCTTCTTATTCTTATTCTTCTTCTCTTTCTCCCTTTTCTTCTTCTTCTTCTTTGTCATCTTCTTCTTCTTCTTCTCGTTCCTCTTCTTCCATTTCCTCTTCTCATTTTCTTCTTCTTCTCCTTCCCCATCTTCTCTTTTTTCGTCTTGTTCTTCTTCGTTTTCTTCTTTATCTTCTTCTTCATCTTTATCTTCTTCGACTTCTTCTTCTAGTTCTTCTAATTATTCATCATCATCATCTTCTTCTTCTTCTTCTCTTCGATTTCTTCTTTTTCTTCTTCTTTGTTATCATAATCTTCTTCCTCTTCTTCTTCTTCTTCTTCTTCTTCTACTACTACTACTTCTTCATCTTTTTCATCATCATCTTCTTCTTCTTCTTCTTCTTCATCTTCTTCTTCTTGTTCTTCTTCTACTTCTTCTTCTTCTTCTTCTTGTTTTTGTTATTCTTCTTATTTTTCTTCTTCTTTTTCTTCTTCTTCTTCTTCATCTTCTTCTTCTTCTTCCTCTTCCTCTTCTTCTTCTTCTTCATCTTCTTCTTCTTCTTCTAATTCTTCTTCTTTATCATCTTCTTTCTCTTTTTCTTCTTCTTCTTCTTTTTCCTCTTCTTCATCTTCTTCTTCTACTTCTTCTTCTTCTTCGTCAACTCATTCTTGCTGTTAATCTACTTCTTCTTCTTATTCTTGTTCCTCTTCTTCCATTTCTTCTTCTTATGCTCCTTCTTCTTCTTGTTCTTCTTCTTATTCTTATTCTTATTCATCTTCTTCTTCTTATTCATCATCTACTTCTTCTTCTACCTTTCTTCTTCATCTTCATCTTCTCCTTCTTCTTCTTCTTCTACTTCTTCTTCTTCAATTTCTTCCTCTACCTCTTCTTCTATTTCTTCCTCTTCTTCTTCTTCTTTGACTACTTTGTGTTCCTCTTCTTCTCCTTCATTGCTCCCTTTGCTTCTTCTTCTTCTTCTTCTTCTTCTCCTTTTTCTTCTTTGTCTTCTTCTTCTTCTTTTTCTTCTTATTTGTTTTCTTCTTCTTCTTCTTCTTCTTCTTTCTCACTTTTTTCATCTTCTTATTTTTTTCTTCTTCTTCTTATCTCCATTTTCTTTTTCTTCTTGTTCTTCTTCTTCAACCTCTTATTCTTTTATAATTTCATCCTCTTTTTCTCATTATTCTTCCTTTGCTTCTTATTTTTCTTCTTCTTCTTCTTTTTATTTTACTTTTTTTTCATCATCTTCTTCTTTTTTTTCACCCTCTTCTTCTTCACCTCCTTCTTGTTCTTCTTGACCTTCATCTTCTTCTTCTTTCTCTTCTTCTTTTTCTTGCTCTTCTTCTTCTTCCTCATCTTCGTCTTCATCTTCTTCATCTTCATCTTCTTCTTCGTCGTCATCATCATCATCATCTTCTTCTTCTTCTTCATCATCTTCCTCAACTTCTTCGACTTTTTCATCTTCTTCTTCTTTTTCTTTGCCTTCCTCATTTTCTTCTTCTTCTTCTTCTTCTTCTTCTTCTTCTACAACTGCTACGACAACTTCTTCCTCTTCTTCGACTTCTTTGTCTTCTTAGCCTTCTTCTTCTTCTTCTTCATCTTCTTCTTCTACTTCTCCCTTTCCTTCTTCTCCTTCTTCTTCTTCTTCTTCTTCTTCTTCTTTTTCATCTTCTTATTCTTCTTTTACTTCTTCTCCTTCTTCTTCATCATCATTTTCTTGTTCATGTTCTTCTTCTTCGTCCTTTTCATCTTCATCTTCTTTGTCTTAATCTTCTTCTTCTTCAGCTTCTTCCTCTTATTATTTTTCTTGCCCTTCTTCTTCTTCCTCATCTTCGTCTTCATCTTCTTCTTCATCATCCTCTTCTTCATCTTCATCATCATCTTCTTTGGCTTCATCTTCTTCTTCATCTTCATCATAATCATCTTCTTCTTCTTCTTCTTCATCATCTTCCTCAACTTCTTCGACTTTTTCATCGTCGTCTTCCTCTTCTTCAAAGCCTTCCTCCTCTTCTTCTTCTTCTTCATCTTCTTCTTCTACTGTAACATTCTCCTCTTGTTCTTCAACCTCTTCGTCTTCTTAGTCTTCTTCTTCTGCTTCACTATTTCCTTCTTCTCCTTCTTCTTCTTCTTCTTCTTCTTCTTCTTCTTCTTATTCTTCTTCTCCTTCTTTTTCATCATCATCATCATCTTCTTCTTCTTCTTCTTCTTCCCCCTTTTCATCTTCATCCTCTTTGTCTTAAACTTCTTCTTCTTCGTCTTCTTCTTCTTCTTTTACTTCTTCTTCTTCGTCTTTTTCCTCATCTTCTTGTTCTTCGTATTTTTCTTCTTTTCTTTCTTTTCTACTGTCCTTCTCCTTCTTCTTCTTCTTCTTCTTCTTCTATTTTTTCTTCCCCTTCTCCTTCTTCTTCCTCTTCTTCTTCTTCTTCTTCTTCTTCTTCTTCTTCTTTGTCTTCTTCCTCTTCTTCTTCTTCTTCTTGTTCTTCTACTTTTTCTTTGCCTTCTTCTTCTTCTTCTTTTTCTTCCTCTTCTTCTTCTTCTTCTTCTTTCTCACCTTCTTCTTCTTCCTCTTTTCCTCTTCTACTTATTCTTCTTCTTATTCTTCTTTTTCTTTTCCATCTTTTTCCTCTTCTTCTTCTTCTTCTCTTTCTTCTACTTCTCATTCCTCTTTTCTACTTCTTTTATTTCTTCTTCTTCTTCTTTTTTTGTTCTACTTCTTCTTGTTCTTTTCTTCTCCTTTTTCTTCTTGTGCTTCTTCTTCTTCTTCTTCTAGTTCTTTTTCTTCATCTTCTTGTTCTTCTTCTTCTCTTTCTACTTCTTTTGCATCTTCTTATTCTTCATTTTGTCTTCTTTTTTTTCTTCTTCTTCTTCTGTTTCCTATTCTTCTTGTTCTTGTTCAACTTCTTCTTCTTGTTCTTTTTCATCGTATTCTTCTTCTTCCATTCGTCATCCTATTCTTCTTTTTCTTCTTCTTCTTCTTGTTCTTCTCCTTTTACATCATCATCATCTTCTTCTTTTTCTTTTTCTTCTTCTTCTCCTTCAACTTCATCATCTTCTTCTTTTTCTTCTTCTTCTCCTTCTTTATCTTCTTATTTTTTTTCTTTTTATCCTTCTATTTCCTCTTCTTACTCTTCTTCTTCCTTTCTCCTTCTTTTCCTTCTTCTTCTTCTTCTTCATCATCTTCATTTTCTTCCTCATCATCATCATCATCATCATCATCATCTTCTTCTTCTTCTTCTTCTTCTTCTTCTTCTTCTTCATCTTCTTCTTCTTCTTCTTCTTTATTGTCTTCTTCTTCTTCATTTTCTTTTTTTTTTCTTCTTCTTCTCCTACTACATATTCTCCACCTCCTTGTTCTTCTAATTTGCCATCTTCACCTTCTTCTCCTTCTTGTCCTTCTCCTTCTTCTCCTTCATCTTCTTCTCCTTCTTCTTCTTCTTCTTCATTTTCTTCTTCTTTTGTTACATCTTCCTCTTCTTCTTCATCATCACCATCTTAGACTTCTTCGTCTCATTCTTATTCTTCTATTTCATCTACCTCTTCTTCAAGTTTCTCTTCTTCTCGTTCCTCTTCTTCTATGTCTTCTTCTTCGTCTTTTTCTTCTTCTTCTTCTTCTTCTTGATCATCTTCTTCTTCTTCTTCGTTCTATTCTTCTTCTTCTTCTTCTTCTT
>JAIUJO010000928.1:25000-30000 GCA_023846275.1 Vanilla planifolia | reverse complement strand
GAGGAGGAAGAAGAAGGTTGAAGTAGAAGAAGAAGAACAGGGAGAAAAAGTAGAAGAGGAAGAAGAAGGAAAAGAAGAAGAAGGAAGAAGAAGAGGAAGAAGAAGAAGAAGAAGAAGAAGAGTGGAAGAAGAAGAAGGAGAAGAAGAAGGAAGTAGAAGAGGAAAGAAGAAGAAGAAGAAGAAGGAAGAAGAAGAAGAAAAACAAGAACAAGAAAAAGAATAAGAAGATGAAGAAGAAGAAGAAGAAGGAGAACAAGGTGAAGAAGAAGAAGAAGAAGATGAAGACAAAGAAGAGGTGGAAGAAGAAGTCAAAGAAAAAGATGAAGGAAAGGAAGAAAAAGAATAACAAGAGAAAGGAAAAGAAGAAGTAGTAGAAGAAGAAGAAGAAGAAGAAGAAGAAGAGGAGAGGAGGAAGAAGAAGAAGAAGAATTGGAAGAAGAAAAAGAAGAAATAAAAGAAGTAGAACAAGAAAAAGTAGAATTAGAAGAAGAAGAACAACAAGAAGAAGATGATAAAGAAGAAGAAGAAGAGAAAGAACAAGAAGAAAAAGAGGAAGAAGAAGTAGAAGAAGTAGAAGAAGAAGATGAAGAAGAAGAGAAGAAGAATAAGAGAAAGAAGAACAAGAAGAGAAGGTTATGAAGAAAAAGAAGAAGAAGAAGAAGAAGTAGGGGAAGAAGAAGAAGAAGAGGAGGAGGAGGTGCAAGAAGAAGAAGAGGAGGAGGAAGAAGAAGAAGAAGGAGAAGAAGAAAAGAAGAAGAAGAAGAAGAAGAGAAGAAGAAGAAGAAGAATAAGATGAAGAAGAAGAAGTTGTAGAAGAAGGAGAAGAAGAAGAAGGAGAAGAAGAAGAACAAGAAGGAAGAAGAAAAAGTAGTAGTAGAAGAAGAAGAAGAAGAAGATGATGAAGAAGAAGGAGAAGAAGAAGAAGAAGTAGTAATAGATGAAGAAGAGAAGAAGAAGAAGAAGGAGAAGAAGTAGAAGATGAAGAGGATGATGAGTAAGTAGAGGAAGAGAGGAAGAGGAAGAAGATAAGAAGAAGAAGAAGAAGTTGAAGAAAAAGTAGAAGAAGAAGTGGGAGAAGAAGAAAGCAGAAGAAGAAGAATAATAAGAAGAAGAAGAAGAAATAGAACAAAGAAGAAGAAAAAGATGAGAAGAAGAAGAGAAGCAAAAGAAGAAGAAGAAGAAGAAGAAAAAACTAGAAGAAGAAGAGGAAGAGGAAGATGAAGAAGAAGAAAAATAACAAGAAAAAGAAGAACAAGAAGAAGAATAGGAAGAAGAAGAAGAAGAAGAAGAAGAGAAAGAAGTAGAAGAAGAAGAGAAAGAAGTAGAAGAAGAAGAAGAACTAGTAGTAGTAGTAAAAAAAAGAAGTAGAAGAAGAAGATGAAGAAGAAGAAGAAGTAGAAGAGGAAGAATAAGAAGAAGATGAAGATGAGGAAGAAGAAGTAGAAGAGGAAGAAGAAGTAGAAGAAGAAGAAGAAGAAGAAAAAAAAGAAAGAGAAGAAGGAGAAGAAGAGGAAGTAGAAGAAGAAGAAGAAGAAGAAGAAGTCGATGAAGAAGAAGCAGATGAGGAAGAATATTTAATGTAGTAAAACAAGAAGAAGAAGAAGAAGAATTAGAAGAAGGAGAAAAGGAAGAAGATAATAAAGAAGAAGAAGAAGAAGAAAAGGAAAAGGAAAAATTGGTAGAAGAGAAGAAGAGGAAGAGGGAGAAGAAGTAGTAGTAAGAAGAAGAAGAGGAAGAACGAAGACAAGAAGAAGACAAGAAGAAGAAGGAGAAGAAGAAGAAGAAGACAAGAAGAAGAAGGAGAAGAAGAAGTAGAAGAAGAAGAACAACAAGACGAAGAAGAGAAAGAAGAAGTGGAAGAAGAAGAAGAAGAGGAAGAAGAGGAAGAAGAAGTAGAGGTAGAAGAGGAAAGAAGAAGAAGAAGAAGGATATGATGAAGAAGAAGAACACGAAGAGGACAAAGAAGAAGTTGAAGAAGAGGAAGAAGAAGAGGTAGAAGAGGAAGAAGAACAAGAATAAGAAGAAAAAGAAGAAGGAGAAGAAGAAGAAAAAGAAGAGAAGAAGAAGAAAAATATAGGGAAGAAGAAGCAGTAGAAGAAGAAGAAGAAAAGTAGGAGGTGGAAGAAGAAGAAGAAGAGGAAGAAGGAGATGAATAACAAGAAGAAGAAGAAGAAGAAGAAGAAGAACTAAAAGAAGAAGAAGAAGAAGAAGAAGAAGAAGAATAAGAAGTAGAAGAAAAAAAAGAAGAAGAAAATAATGAAGAAGGAGAAGAAGAAGAAGTTGAAGGTTAAGAAAAATAGGAAGAAGATGATGAAGAGGAAAAAAGAAGAAGAAGAAGATGAAGAAGAAGAAGAAGAAGAAGTAGAAGAAGAAGAAGAAAAAGATGAAGAAGATGAAGAAGATAAAGAAGAGGAAGTAGAAGATGAAGAAGAGGATGATGAAGAGGGATAGGAAGAAGAGGAAGAGGAGGAATTGGCAGAAGAAGTAAAGAAACAAAAAGAAGAAGAAGAAGAAGAAGAAGATGATGATGATGAAGAAGAAAAGGAAGATGAAAAAGAAGAAGAAGAAGATGATGATGAAGAAGAAAAAGAAGATAAAAAAGAAGAAGAAGAAGAAGAAGAAGAAGTAGAACACGCAGAAGAAGAAGAAAAAGGAGGAGGAGAAGAAAAAGAAGAATAAGAAGACGAAGAAGAAGAGGAAGAAGAAGAAGAACAAGAAGAAGAAGAAGAAGAACAAGAACAAAACCAATAAGAAGGCAAAGAAGAAGATGAAGAAGAAGAAGAAGGAGAAGAGGAGGAGGAAGAAGAAGAAGAAGAACGTAAAGAAGAAATTAAGGTGAAGAAGAGGAGAAGGAGGACGAGGAGAAAGATGAAGAAGATGCAGAAGATGAAGAAGAAGAAGAAGAAGAAGAAGAAGAAGAAGAAGAAGAAGAGAATGAAGAAGAAGAAGAAGAAGAAGAAGGTGAAAAAAAGAAGAAGAAGAAGGAGAAGAAGAAGAAGAAGAAGAAGAAGAAGAAGAAGTAAAAGAAGCAAAAGAAGAAGAAGATGAAGAAGAAAAAGAAGCAAAAGAAGAAGAAGAAGAAGAAGTAGAAGAAGTTGAAGAAGAACAAAGTAGAAGAAGGAGAAGAAGAAAAGGAAGTAGAAGAAGAAGAAGATAAAAAATAAGAAGAATAAGAAGAATAAGAAGAAGAAGAAGAAGAGGAAGAAGAAGAAGAAGAAAAAAAAGAACAAAATAAGGAGGAAAGTGAAGAAGAAGAAAAAGAAGAAGAAGAGGAAGATGAAGAAGAGGAGAAGAAAAAGAAGTTGTAGAAGAAGAAGAAGTGCAAGAAAAAGATGAAGATGAAGAAGGAAAAGATGAAGAAGACAAAGAAGAAGAAGTAGAAGAAGAAGAGGAAGAAGAAGAAGATGAATTAGAGGAAGAATAAGAAGAAGAAGAAGAAGAAGAAGAAGGAGAAGTAGAAAAAATATAATTAGAAGAAGAAGAAGAGGAGTAGGAAGAATAAGAGGAGCAAGAATTGAAAGATCAAGGGGAAGAGGAAGTAAAAGAAGACAAAGATGAAGGGGAAGAAGAATAAGAAGAAGAAGATGATGATGATGATTATGAAGAAGAAGAAGAAGAAGAAGAAGAAGAAAAATGATAAGGAGAGGAGGATGAGGAAGAAGAAGAAGAAGAAGAAAAAGTAGAAGGAGAAGAAGAGGAAGAAGAAGAAGAAGAAGAAGAAGAAGAAGAAGAATAAGAAGGAAAAGAGGAAGAGTAGGAAGAAGAAGAAGATGACGAAGAAGAACAAGTGAAAGAAGAAGAACAAGAGGAAGAAGAGGAAGAAGAAGAGAAGAAGAAGAATAAGTAGAAGAAGAAGAAGTTGAAAAAGGAGAAGAACTAGAAGAAGAGGAAGAGGAAGAAGAAGAAGAAGAATAGGAAGAAGAAGAAGAAGAATAGGAAGAAAAATAGAAGAAGAGGAAGGAAAAGTAGAAGAAGAAGAGGAAGAAGAAGAAGAAGAAGAAGAAGAAGAGGAAGAAGAAGAAGAAGATGGTGAAAATGAAGAAGAAGACGAAGAAGAAGATGTAGCAGAAGTAGAAGAAGAAGAAGAAGAAGAATAAGAAGATGAAGAAGAAGAGAATGAAAAGGAAGAAAAAGAAAAAGAAGAAGAATAAGAAGAAGATGAAGAAGAAGAAGATTAAGAAGTAGAAGAAGAAGAATAAGAACAAGAAGAAGAAGAAAAAGAAGAGAAGAGGAAGAAGAAGAAGAAGAAGAAGTAGACGAAGAAGAAGAAAAAGAAGAGGAGGGGGAGGAGGAGGAGGAAGAAGAAGAAGAAGATGAAGAAGAAGAAGAAAAAGAAGTAAAGGAAGCAGAAGAGGAACAAGAAGAAGAAGAAGAAGAGGGAGAAGAAGTAGAAGAAGATGCAGAAGAAGAAGAAGAAGAAGAAAAAGAAGAACAAGAACAAAAAGAAGAAAAAGAAGAAGAAGAAGAAGAAGTAGAAGTAGTAAAAGAAGAGGAGGAGAAGGAGGAGGACGAGGAAGAAGAAGAAGAAAAAGAAGAAGAAGAAGAAGAAGAAGAAGAAGAAGAAGAAGAAAATGAAGTAGAGGAAGAAGAAGATGAAGAAGAAGAAGAAGAACAAGAAAAAAAAAGCAAAAGAAGAAGAAGAAGAAGAGAAAGAAGAAGAAGAAAAAGAACAAAGAAGAAGAAGAAGAAGAAGAAGAAGAAGAAGAACAAGGAGATGAAAATGAAGATAAGAGGAAGAAAAAGAAGAGATGAAAATGAAGAAGATCAGGAAGAAGAAGAAAAAGAAGAAGATGAAGAAGAAGGAGAAGAAGAAGAAGAAGGCAAAGTTGAAGAAGAAGAAGAATAAGAAAAAGAAGAAGAACTGAAGGAGGAAGAGGAAGAAGGAGAAGAAAAGAAGAAGAAGAAGAGGAGGAGGAAGAAGAAGAAGTAGAGGAAGAGGACGATGTAGAAGAAGAAGAAGAAGAAGAAGGAAAAGAACAGGAAGAAGAACAACAAGAAGA
>JAIUJO010000928.1:7500-15000 GCA_023846275.1 Vanilla planifolia | reverse complement strand
GAAGAAGTAGATTTAGAAGATGAAGAAGAAGAAGTAGAAGAAGAATAAGAAGTAGAAGAACAAGAACAACGACAAAAAGGAGGGGAAGAAGAACAAAAATAAAAATAAGAAGAAGGAGAAGAAGAGGAAGAAGAAGTATAAGAAAAGAAGAAGAAGGTTATGAAGGAGAAGCAGAAGAAGAATATGAAGTAGAAGAAGAAGGAGAGGAAGAAGAAGGAGAAGAAGAAAAAGATGAAAGAGAAGAAGAATAAAAAGAAGAAGGAGAAGGAGAAGAAGAATAAGATGGAGAAGAAGAAGAAGAGGAAGTGGGAGAGGAAGAAGAAGATTGAGAAGAAGAATAATAAGAAAAAGAAAATGGAGAAAAAGAAGAAGAAGAAGGAGAAGAAGAAGCAAAGAAGGAGGAGAAGAAGAAGGAGAAGAAGGAGAAGAAGAAGAACAAGGAGGAGAAGAAGAAGAAGAAGAAGAAAGAGAAGAAGGAGAATAGATAGAAGCAGAAGAAGAAAAGAGGAAGAAGAAGGACAAGAAGAAGTAGAAGAAGAAGGAAGAGGAAGCAAAAATGAAGAAGAAGGAGAAAAAGAATAAGAAGAAGAAGTAGGAGAAGAAGAAGAAGATGAAGTAGAAGAAGGAGAAGAAGAAGGAGAAGAAGAAGAAGAGGAAGATGAAAAAGAAGTAGAAGTAGAATATGTAGGAGAAGTTGAAGAAGTGCAAAAGAAGAAGAAGAAGGAGAAGTAGAAACAGAAGCAGAAAAAGATGAAGAAGAAGATAAAGTAGAAGAAGAAGAAGAAGAAGAGGAAGACGATGATGATGAAGAAAAAATCAAGTAGAAGAGCAAGAAAAACAAGAAGAAGAACAAGAAGCAAAAGAAGAAGAAGTAATAAAAAAAAAAGAGGTGGAAGGAGAAAAAGAAAAAGAAGAAGAAGAATAATAAGTTGAAGAAGTAGAAGAAGAAAAAGAAGAAATAAAAGAAGAAGAAAAAGAAGAAGAAAAAAGAGAGGAGGAAGGAGAGGAAGAAGAAAGAGAAGAAGAAGAAGATGAAGAAGAAGAAGGATGAGAAGAATAAGAAATAAAAGAAGGATGAGAAGAAGAACTAGAAGAAGGTGAAGAAGAAGAAGATGAAGAAGAAAAAGGAGATCGGAGAAGAATAAGAAGAAGTAGAAGAAGGATGAGAAGAAGCACTAGAAGAAGGTGAAGAAGAAGAAGAGGAAATAGAAGAAGAAGAACAAGAAGAAGAAGGAGAAGAAGAAGAAGACGAAGAAGATGGAGAAGAAGAAGAAGGAGAAGAAGAAGAAGTAAAAGAAGAGCAGTAGGAGGAGAAGAAGAAGAAGAAGAAGGAGAGATGAAAAAGAAGAAGAAATAGAAGAAGAAGACGAAGAAGAAGAAGAAGAAGAAGAAGAAGAGGAACAAGAAGAAGAAGAAGAAGAAGAAGAAGAAGAAGAAGAAGAAGAAGAAGAAGGGAACAAGAAGAAGTAAAAGAAGAATGTGTAGAAGAGGAAGAAGAAGAAGAAGAAAATGACTGTGATGATGATGATGAAGAAGATGAAGAAGGAGAAGAAGAAGATGTCGAAGATGAAGACGATGAAGAAAAAGAAGAAGAAGAAGAAGATGATGAAGAAGAAGAAGTAGTAATAGAAGGAAAAGAAGAAGAAGTGGAAGAAGGAGGAGGAGGAGGAGAAGAAGAAGAAGAAGAAGAAGATAATGTGGAAGAAGAAGAAGAAGAAAAAGAAGTAAAACAAGAAAAAGATGAAGAAGAAGAAGAAGAAGAATATAAAGTAGAAGAATAAAACTATGAAGACGAAGTAGTAACAGAAAAAGAAGAAAAGGAAGCGAAAGAAGAAGAAAACATAAAGAAGAAGAAGAAGAACACGAAGAAGATAAAGAAGAAGAAGAAGAAGAAGAAAAGATGAAGAAGAAGAAGTTGTAGTAGTAGTAGAAGTAGAAGAAGAAGGAGAAGAACAAGAAGAAGAACAAGATAGAGAAGTAGATGAAGAAGAACAAGAAGATGGAGAAGAAGAAGAAGAAGAAGGAGATGAAGAAGAAGGTTAAGAAGAGTAGAAGAAGAAGGTGAAGAAGAAGAAGAAGAGGAAGAAGAAGAAGATTACGATGATGAAGAAGAAGAAGAAGAAGAAGGAGGAGAAGAAGTAGGAGAAGGAGAAGAAGAAGAAGAAGAAGAAGAAGGAGGAGAAGAAGTAGGAGAAGGAGAAGAAGAAGAAGAAGAAGAAGAAGGAGAATATGACGAAGAAGAAGAAGGAGAAGAGGAAAACAAAGAAGGAAAAGAAGACGAAGAAGTAGAGTAAGTGGAAAAAGAAGAAGAAGGGGAAGATGAAGAAGAAGAAGAGGAAGAAGAACAAGAAGAGGAAGAAGAACAAGAGGAAGAAGAAGAAGAAGATGAAGAAGAAGAAGAAGAAGAGGTGGAAGATTTAGAAGAAGGGGAAGAAGAAGAAAAAGTGGAAGAAGAAGAAGAAAGAGAAAAAGGAGGAGGAGGGGGAGGAGAAGAAGAGGGAGGATGAGGAGAAGAATATGAAGAAGAAGAAGAAGGAGAAGTAGGAGAAGAAGAAGGAGAAGGAGAAGAAGAAGAAGAAGAAGAAGCAGTAGTAGAAGGGAAAGATGATAAAGAAGAAGAAGGACAAAAAGAAGAAAAAGAAGAAGGAGAAAAAGAAGGAGAAGAATGAGAAGTACAAGAAGAAGAAGTAAAAGAAGAAGTAGAAGAAGAAGAAGAAGAAAAGGAGGAGGAGGAAGAGGAGGAGGAGGAGGAGGAGGAGGATTAGAAGTAGAAGAAGAAGAAGAAGAAGAAGAAGAAGAAGAAGAAAAAGAAGAAGAAGAAGAAGAGGAAGAAGAAGAAGTAGAAGAACGAGAAGCAGTAGAAGAAGAAGAAAATTATGATGATGAAGAAGAAGAAGCAGAAGAAGAAGAAGAAGAAGAAGAAGAAGAGGGAGATGAAGAAGGAGAAAAGTAAGTAGATGAAGAAGAGGAAGATGATGAAGAAGATAAAAACGAAGAGGAAAAGAAGAACAAGAATGAGTAGGTGGATGAGGAGTAGAAGAAGAAGAAGAAGTAGAAAGAGAATAAGAGGATTTAAGAAAAAAGAAAATAAGATGAAGAAGAAGAAGAACAAGAAGAAGAGGAAGACGAAGAAGCAAAAGTAACAGTAGTAGTAGAAGAAGAAGAAGAAGAAGAAGAACAACAACAACAAGTAGAAGAAGAAGGTGAATAAGAAGGAGAAAAAGAAGAAAATAATAATAATCATAATAATAATAATAATAAGAACATGGTGAAGAAGAAGAAGAAGAAAAAGAAGTAGAAGAAGAAGTATATAGCGATGATGATGATGAAGAAGAAGTATATGAATTAGTAGAAGGATAACAAGTAGAAGAAGTAGTGGAAGATTAAGAAGGAGAACAAGTAGGAGAAGAAGAAGAAGAAGAAGAAGAAGAAGAAGAAGAAGACTAGAAGAAGAAGAAGAAGAAGAAGAAGACTAGAAGAAGAAGAAGAAGAAGAAGAAGACGATGGATGAAGAAGAAGAAGAAGAAGAAGAACTAAAAGAAGAAGAAGAAGAAGAGGAAAAAGAAGAAGTAGAAGAAGAAGAAGAAGAAGAAGAGAAGCATGAAAAAGTAGAAGAAGAGGAAGTAGAAGAAGAAGAAGAAGAAAAGAAGAAGAAGAAGAAAAAGAAGAAGAAGATTAAGAAGAAGAAGAAGAAGAAGTTGAAGAAGAAGTAGAAGAGGAAGAAGAAGAAGGAGAAGAAGAAGAAGAAGAAGATGAAGTAGAAGATAAAGAAGAAGTAGTAGTCATAGAAGACGAAGAAGAAGAACAAGAAGAAGAAGTGGTAGTAGTAGAAGTAGAAGAAGTAGTGGAAGGAGAAGAAGATGAAGAAGAAGAAGAAGTAGAAGAAGGAGAACAAGAAGAACTAGAATAATAATAATAATAATAATAAAGAGGAGTAGAAGAAGAAGTAGAAGAAGAAGGAGCTGAAGAACAAGAAGAAGGAGAAGGAGGAGGAGGAGCAAGAGCAAAAGACGAAGAAGAAAAAGGAGAAGAAGGAGAAGAAGAAGGAGAAGAAGTGGAAGAAGAAGAAGTTGTAGTAAAAGATGAAGAGAAGATGAAGAAGAAGTAGCAGTTGCAAATTTAGAAGAAGAAGAAGAAGAAGAAGAAGAAGGGGAAGAAGAAGAAGAGGAGGTGGAAGAAGAAGAAGAGTAAGAAGAAAAGGATGAAAAAGAGGTGGTTGAAGAAGATGAAGAGGAAGAAGAAGAAGAAGAAGAAGAGGAAGAAGATGAAAAAGAAGAAGAAAAGGAAGAAGAAAAAGAAGAAGAGGAAGAGGAAGAAGAAGAGGATGAGAAGGAAGAATAAGAAGATTTTGAAGGTGACAAAGAAGAAGAGGAGGAAGAAGAAGAAGAATAAGAAGGTGGAGGAGAAGGAGAAGAAGAAGAAGAAGTAGAAGGAGGACGAGAAGAAGAAGAAGAAGAAGAAGAAGAAGAAGGACAAGAAGGACAAGAAGAAGAGAAATAAGAAGAAGAAGAAGAAGAAGATGAAGAAGATGAAGAAGAAGAAGAAGAAGAAGAAGAAGAAGAAGGAGTAGAAGAAGAAGACGATGAAGGAGTTGAAGAACAAGAAGAAGTAGAAGGAGAAGAAGAAGAAGAAGAAGTAGGAGAAGACGGAGAAGAAGAAAAAGAACAAGGATAAGAAAAAGAAGAAGTAGAATAAGAAGAAGGAGGGGAAGAAGAAGAAGACGAAGTAGAAGAAGAAGGAGAAGAAGAAGAAGAAGAAGAAGAAGAAGAAGGAGAAGAAGAAGAAGAAGAAGTGGATTTAGATGAAGAAGAAGAAGAAGAAGAAGAAGAAGATAGTGGAGAAGAAGAAGGAGGAAAAGGAGAATAAGAAGAAGAAGAAGAAGGAGAAGTAGAAGAAGAACAAGAAGAAGAAGAACAAGGAGAAGATGAACAAGAAGAAGAAGAAGGGGTAGAAGAAGAAGAAGAAGAATAAGGAGAAGAAGTAAAAGAAGAGGAAGAAGGAGAAGGAGAAGAACAAGTAAAGGAGAAGAAGAGGAAGAAGAAGAAAGAGAAGAAGAAGAAGAAAAGGAGTAGAAAAAGGAGGAGAAGAAGAAGAAAGAGAAGATGGAGAAGAGGAGGTTGAGGAAGAAGAAGAAGGAGAAGAAGGAGAAGAAGAAAGAGAAGAAGTAGAAGAGAAAGAAGAAGACAGAGAAGTTGAAGAAGAAGAAGAAGAAGAAGAAGGGGAAGAAGAAGAAGGGGAAGAAGAAGGAGGAGAAGAAGGAGGAGAAGAAGTAGAAGGAGAAGAAGACGGAGCAGAAGTAGACGAAGAAGAAGAAGAAGGAGAAGATGAAGAAGAAGTTCAAGTGTTAGAGGAAGAAAAAGGAGAAGAAGAAGAAGAACAAGAGAGAATAATAAGTAGAAGAAAAAGAGAAGAAGAAGAAGAAGAAGAAGAAGGTGAAGAAGGAGAAGAAGAAAATTAAGTAGTAGTATTAGAAGAAGAAGAAGAAAAGGAAGGATAGGATGAAGATGAAGAAAGAGAACAAGAGGAAGAAAAAGTAGGAGAAGAACATGAAGAAGAAGAAGAGGCAGGATAAGAAGAATAAGAAGAAGAAGGACAAGAAGAAGAAAAAGAAGAAGAAGAAGAAGAAGAAGAATGAGAAGGAGAGGAGGAAGAAAAAGAAGTTAGGGAAGAAGAGGAACAAGAAGAAGAAGTAGAGGAGAAGAAGAAGAAGAAGAAGAAGAAGAAGGAAAAGAAGAGAAGAAGAGGAAGAAGAAGAAGAAGAAGCAGAAGGAGATGTCGAAGACGCAGAAGAAGAAGAAGGACAAGAAGAAGAAGAAGAAGGACAAGAAGAAGAAGAAGAAGAAGAAGAAGAAAAAGAAGAAGAAAAAAAAGAAGAGGAAGAAGAAGAAGAAGAAGAAGAAGAAGAAGAAGAAGAAGAAGAAGAAGTTGTTTATGAAGAAGAAGAAGAAGAAGAAGAAAAAGAAGAAAAATAAGAAGATGATGATGATGATGATGAAGATGATGATGATGATGATGAAGATGATGATGATGGAGAAGAAGAAGAAGAAGAAGATGATGATGATGATGATGAAGAACAAGAAGTAGTAGAAGAAGAAGAATTAGAAGATGTAGAAGAAGAAGAAGAAGAAGGAGAAGAAGAAGAAGAAGAAGAAACAAAAGAAGAAGAGGAAGAAGAAGAAGAAAAAGAAGAAGAAGAAGAAGACAGGAGATGAAGAAGAAGAAGAAGATGATGATGATGATGATGAAGAAGAAGAAGATGAAGAAGAAGAAGTAGAAGAAGATGAAGTTGAAGAAGAAAAGAAGATGAAAAAGAAGAAGAAGAAGAAGAAGAAGGAAGAGGAGGAGGACAAAAAGAAGAAAGAGATGAAGAAGAAGAAGATGGAGAAGAAGAAGAAGAAGAAGTAGAAGAAGAAGATGGAGAAGAAGAAGAAGAAGATGGAGGAGAAGAAGAAGACGAAGAAGAAGAAGAAAAAGAAAGCAAAGAAGAAGATAAAGTAGGACAAGAAATAGAAGAAGAAGAAGATGATGAAGAAGAAGGAGAAGAAGAAGACAAAAAAGAAGAAAAAGAAGAAGAAATAGGAGAAGAAGATGAAGAAGAGGAAGTGGAAGAAGAAGAAAAAGAGGAAGAAGAAGAAGAAGAAGACGTAAAATTAGAACAAGAAGAATAAGAATAAGAAGAAGAGGATGAAAAAGAAGACGAAGAAGATGAAGATGACGAAGAGGAAGAGGAACAGAACATGAATAACAAAAAGGGAAAGGAGGCGGAGGAGGAGGGGAAGAGGAAGAAAAAGATGAAGAAGATGAAGAAAATGAAGAAGAAGAAGAAGATGAAGGAGGAGAAGAAGATGAAGAAGATGAAGAAGAAGAAGAAGAAGAAGAAGAAGATGAAGAAGGAGAAGAAGAAGAAGAAGAAGAAGATGATGATGAGGAAGAAGAAGAAGAAGAAGAGGAAGAAGAAGTTGATGAAGAAGCAGAAGAAGGAGAAGAAGAAGAAGATGAAGGAGACGAATAAGAGGAAGGTCAAGAAGAAGAAGAAGAAGAAGAAAGAGAAGAAGGAGAAGAAGAAGAAAAAGAAGGAGAAGAAGAAGAAGAAGAAGAAGAAGAAGAAGATGAAGAAGTAGGAGAAGAAGAAGAGGAAGAAGAAGATGGAGAAGAAGAAGAAGAAGAAGGAGAAGAAGAAAAAGAAGAAAATAAGAAGAAAAAGAAGAAGTAAAAAATGGAGAAGAAGATCTTGGAGAAGAAGAAGGACATGGAGATAAAGAAGAAGGAGAAGAAGAAGAAGATGAGGAAAAAAAAGAAGAAGAAAAGGAGTAGAAAAGAAGTACAAGAAAGTGAAGAAGAAGAAAAAAAGATGGAGAAGAAGTGGAAGAAGAAGAAGGAGAAGAAGGAGGAGGAGGAGGAGATGAAGAAGAAGAAGAAGAAGAAGAACGAAAAGAAGAATGCAACGAAAAAGAAGAAGAAGAAGAAAAAGAAGAGGAAGGAGAAGAACAAGAACAACAA
>JAIUJO010002395.1:32500-37500 GCA_023846275.1 Vanilla planifolia | reverse complement strand
AATAATAATAATAAGAAGAAGAGAAAGAAAGAAGAAGAAGAAGAAAAAGAAAAAGAAGAAGAAGAAGAAGGAGAAGAAGTAGGAGAAGAAAAAGAATGTGAAAAAGAAGAAGAACAACAAGAAGAAGAAGACGGAGATGATGACAAAGAAGGCAAAGAATAAGATGAAAAAGAAGAAGTGAAGAAGAAGAGGAGAAGAAGAGTAAGAAGAAGATTATGACGATGCTGAAGAAGAAGAATAACAAGATCAAGAAGGAAAAGAAGTAAAATAAGATGTAAAAGTTGAAGATAAAAAAGAAGATGATGAAGAAGAAGAAGAAGAAAAAGAAGAAGACGAAGAAGAAGTAGAAGATGAAGAAGAAGAAGAAGAAGAAGTAGAAAAAGAAGATGAATAAGAAGAACAAGAAAAAGGAAAAAAAGAAGAAAAAGAAGAGGAGGAAGAAGAAGAAGAAGTAGAAGAAGAAAAAGAAGAAGGGCAGGAGGAGAAAGAAGAAGAAGAAGAAGAGGAAAAAGAATAAGAAAAAGTTAGAGGAAGAAGAATAAGAAGAAGAAAAAGAATAGGGAAGAAGAAGAAGAAGAAGATGAAGTAGGTGAAGAAGAAGAAGAAGAAGAAGCAGAAAATTTAAATGAAGATGAAGAAGAAGAAGAAGAAGAAGTAGAAAATTTAAATGAAGAAGATGAAGCAGAAGAAGAAGAAGAAGAAGACAATCATGAAGAAAGAGTGGAAGAAGAAGTAGTAGTAGAAGAAGATGAAGAAGATAAAGTAAAAGAAGAAGAAGAAGAAGAAGAATATGAAGAGGAAGAACATTAGGAGAAGAAGAAGAAGGTGAATAAGAAGAAGAAGAAGAAGAAGAACAAAAAATAGAAGAAGAAGATGAAGAAAATGAAGAAGAATAAGGAGAAGAAGAAGAAGAAGTAAAAGAAGAAGACGAAGAAGAAGAAGAAGAAGAAGAAGAAGAGGAAAAAGAAGATTATGATGAAGAAGACGAAGAGGAAGAATAAGAAGAAAAATAAGAAGTAGAAGAAGAAGTAGAATAAGAAGTAGAAGAAGAAGAAGAAGTAGAAGATGAAGAAGAAGTGGAGGGGGAAGAAGAAGAAGAAGAAGAAGAAGAAGAAGAAGAAGAAGAAGAAGTAAGATGAAAAGAAGAAGAAGAAGAGGAAGAAGAAGAAAATGAAGAAGAGAAGGAAGAAGAAGATGGGGAAGAAAAAGGAAGAAGAAGAAGAAAAGTAAGAGGAAGAAGAAGAGGAAGATGGAGGAGAAGAAGAAGTAAAAGAAGAAGAGAAAGAAGAATAGGAAGAAGAATAGTAATAATAATAAGGAGGAGGAGAAGAAGGAGAAGAAGAACAAGGACAAGAAGGGGAAGAAAAAGAAGGGAAGAAGAAACAGAAAAAGAAGAAGATGATGATGAAGAGGAGGAAGGAGAAGAAGTAATAGAAGAAGAAGAAGAAGAGTAGGAGAAAAAGGAGAAGAAGAAGGAGTAGAAGATGGTGATGAAGAAGTAGAAGCAGAAGAAGAAGAAAAAGGAGAAGACGAAAATGATGATGATGAAGAATTAGAACAAAAAGAAGAAGTAAGTAGAAGAACAAGAAGATGAAGAAGAAGAAGAAGAAGAAGGTGGTGTAGTAGAGGAAGGAAAAGAAGAAGAAGAAGGAGAAAAAGAAGGAGAAGCAAAAGAAGGAGAGGAAGGAGAAGTAGAAGTAGAAGAAGAAGAAGAACAAGAAGCAGAAGAACAAGAAGAGGAAGAACAAGAAGTGGAAAAATAAGAAAAAGAAGACGAAGAAGAAGAAGAAGAAGAAGAAGAAAAGAAGAAGAAGAAGAAGAAGAAGAAGAAGATGAAGGTGAAGAAGAAGAAGGTGAAGAAGAACATGAAGATGAAGAAGAAGAAGAACAAGAAGTAGAAGAAGAGAAAGAAGAAGATGAAGAAGAATTAGAAGAAGAGGAAGTAGATGAAGATAAAGAAGAAAAATTAGAAGAAGAAGGAGGAGAAGAAGAAGAAGAAGATGATGTAGAAGAAGAAAAAGAAGAAGAAGTTGAAGAAGAGAAGAAGAAGAAGAAGAAGAAAATGAAGAAGAAGAAGAAGAAGAAGAAGAAGAAGTGGACGAAGATGAAGAAAAAGAAGAAGAAGAAGAATAAGGAGTAGAAAAAGTAAAACATGAAAAAAGAGAAGAAGAAGAAGAAGAAGAAGAAGAAGAAGAAGAAGAAGAAGAAGAAGAAGAAAAAGTACAAGAAAAAGAAGTAAATTGAGAAGAACAAGGAGAATAAGGGTAAGGAGAAGAAAAATAGGGACAAGTAGAAGAAGAAGGAGAAAAAGAAGGAGGAGATGAAGAAGAATTAGATGAAGGCGAGGGAGAAGAAGAGAAAGAAAAAGTATAAGGAGAAGAAAAAAAAGAACAGAAAGAAGAAGAAGAGATGGAGGAGAAGAAGAAGGAGAAGAAGAAGACATAAAAGAAGGAGATGGAGAAGAAGGAGAAGGAGAAGAAGAAGAAGAAGATTAAGGAGAAGAAGTAGAAGAAGAAGAAGAAGAAGAAGAAGAAGAAGAAGAAAAAGCAAAAGAAGAAGTAGAGTAAGAAGAAAAAGTTAAGTGTAAGAAGGAGAAGGAGAAGAAAGGGAAGAAGAAGAGGAAGAGGAAGAAGAAGAGGTGGGAAAATAAGAAGAAAAAGAAGTAGTAGTGGCAATAGAAGACAAGGGAGAAGAAGAAGAAGAAGAAAAAGAAGAAGTAGAAGAAGTAGAATAATAAGAATAATAATAATAATAATAATAATAAGAAGTGGAGGAGGAAGAAAAAGAATAGGAAGAAGAAGATGGAGGAAGAGGAAGTAGAAGGAGAAGAAGAAGATGAACAAGATGAAGAAGAAGAAGAAGCAAGAGGAGGAAGAAGAAGAAGAAAAAGAAGGAGAAGAAGTAGAAGAAGAAGAAGAAGGAGAAGAAGAAGATGAAAAAGAAGAAAATGAAGAAGAAGTTGAAGAAGAAGAAGTAGAAGAAGAAGAAGAAGAAGGTGAAGAAGAAGAAGAAAGAGAAGAAGAAGATGAAGAAGAAGGGGAATGAGAAAAAGAAGGAGAAGAACAAGAAGGAGAAAAAGGAGGAGAAGAAGAAGGAGAAGAAGAAGAAGACGTAGAAGAAGAAAAAGAAGAAGAAGAAGAAGTAGAAGTAGAATAAAAGAATTGGAAGTGGTAGAAGGCAAAAAAGCTTGAGAAGAAGCGAAGAAGAAGAAGAGGAAGAAGAAGATGATGATGATGATGAGGAAGAAGAAGTTGTAGTAGTAGTAGAAGAAGAAGAAGAATAAAGAAGAGGAAGAAGAAGAAGAGAAGAAGAAGAGGAAGAAAAAGGAGAAGAAGAAGAAGAAGAAGAGGAAGAAGAAAAAGTAGGAGTAGGAGAAGAAGAAGAAGAAGAACAAGAAGAATAAGAAGAACAAGAAAAAGTAGATGATGATGATGATGAAGAAGAAGTTGAAGAAGAAGAAGAAAAGGAGGAGAAGAAGATGATGACGATTTTGACGAATAAGTACAAGAAGAATAAGAAGAAGAAGAAGAAGTAGAAGAAGAAGAAGAAGATGATGATGATGAAGAAGAAGATGAAGAAGAAGAAGAAGAAGAAGAAAAAGTGGAAGATGTAGAAGAAGATGAAGAAGAAGAAGAAGAAGATGAAGAAGTGGTAATAAAAGAAGATGAAAAAGAAGAACAAAAAGAAGAAGAAGAAGAAGGTGATGATGATGATGAAGAAGAAGAAGAAGAAGAAGAAGAAGATGGAAGCAAATAAGAAGAAGCAGAAGAAGAAGGAGAAGAAGGAGAAGAATAAGAAGAAGGAGAAGATGAGTAATGAGATGAAGAAGAAGAAAAAAAGGAAGATGAAGAAGAATTAGAAGAGCAACGAGAAGAAGGAAAACAAGAAGAAGAAGAAGACGAAGAAGAAGACGAAGAAGAAGAAGAAAAAGTTGAAGAAGAAGAAGAATAAGAAGAAGAAGAAAAAGGAGGAGAAGAAGATGAAGGAGGAGAAGAAGAAGGAGATGGAGAAGAAGGAGAAAGGGAAAATGAATAAGAATAAGAAGAAGAGAAGAAGAAGAAGAGGAGGAGGAGGAAGATGAAGAAGAAGAGGAAGAAGAGGAGGAAGGCGAAGAAGAAGAAGAAGAAGAAGAAGAAGTAATAGAAGTAGAAAGTGATGAAGAAGAACATGAAGAAGAAGAAGAAAACAAAGAATGCGAAGAACAAAGAGAAGAAAGAGAAGGAGAAGAAGGAGAAGATCATAAAGAAGAGGAAGAACGAGAAGGAGTAGAGTAAGTAGATGAAGAAGATTACGAAGAAGAAGAAGAAGAAGAAGAAGAAGAGGAAGAAGAAGAAGAAGAAGAAAAAGAAGAATAAGTAGTAGAAGAAGAAGAAGAAGAAGAAGAAGAATAAGATGAAGAAGAAGTTAAAGATGAAAAACAAGAGGAGGAGAAAGAAGGTGAAGAAGAATTAGAAGTAGAAGAACAAAAAAAAGAAGAAAAAAAAGAAGAAGAATAAGTAAGATGAAGAAGAAGAAGAAGAATCGAAAGAAGAAGAAGAAGATGTAGAATAAATATAATAATAAAAATAAGTAAGAAGAAGAAAAAGTAAAAGGTGAAAGAAGAAGAAGAAGAAGAAGAAGTAAGATGAAGAAGAAAAAGAAGAAGAAGAAGAAGTAGACGACAAAGAAGAAAAAGTAAGAGGAAAAAAGAAGGGGATGAAGAAGAAGAAGAAGAAGAAGAAGAAGAAGAAGAAGATGAAGAAGAAGAAGAAGAAGAAGAAGAAGAAGAAGAAGGAGTGGAAGAAGAAGAAGAAGAGGAAGAATAGAAGAAGAAGATTAAGAAGAAGAACAAGAAGAAGAAGAAGAAGAACAAGATGAAGAACAAAAAGAAAGAAGAAAAACAAGAAGCAGAAGAAGAAGAAAAAGAAAGAACAAGAAGAAGAAGTAGAAAAGAACAAGAAGAAGAAGAAGATGACAATGAATAAGAAGAAGAAGAAGAAGAAGAAGAAGAAGAAGAAGAA
>JAIUJO010002395.1:0-17500 GCA_023846275.1 Vanilla planifolia | reverse complement strand
AGAAGAAGAAGAAGAACAAAATGTAAGAGGATGAAGATGATGAAGAAGAAGAATTAGAGACGAAGAAGAAGAAGGAGAAGAAGGACAAGAAGAAGTAAAAGAAGAAGAAGATGAAGAACAAGAAGAAGAAGTATTAGAATAACATAAAGAAGAAGAAGAAGAAGGAAGAGAAGGAGTAGAAGAAGAAAGAGAAGAAGAAGGAGATAGAGAAGAAGGAGAAGAAGAAGAAGAAGAAGAAGAAGAAGAAGAAGAAGAAGAAGAAGAAAAGAAGAAGAAGAAGAAGAAGACGAAGAAAAAGAAGAAGAAGAAGAGGAAGAGGAACAAGATGATGTTGATGATGAAAATGTTAAAGAAGATGATGAAGAAGAAGAAGGAGAAGAAGTAGAAGAAGAAGAAGAAGATGATGACGAAGAAGGAGAAGAACATGAAGAAGAAGAAGAAGAAGAAAAAGAAGAACAAGAAAAAGAGAAGAAGAAGAAAGAGGAGGAGGAGGAGGAGAAGAAGAAGCAGAAGAAGAAGTAAGAGAAGAAGAAGACAACAAAGAAGAAGAAGAAGAATTAGGAGTAGAAGAAGAAGATGAAGAAGAAGAAGAAGAAGAAGAATAAGAAGAAGAAGAAGAAGAAGTAGAAGAAGAAGAAGTAAAAGAAGAAGAAGACAAAGAAGAGGAAGAAGAAGAAGAAGAAGAAGAGGAAGAAGAAGAAGAAGAAGAAGAAGAAGAAGAAGAAGAAGAAAAGGAAGAAGGAGAAGAAGAAGTAGTAGAAGAAGAAGATAAAGAAGATGATGGTCAAGAAGAAGAAGAAGAAGAAGAAGAAGAAGATGAAGAAGAAGAAGTAGAAGATGAAGAAGAAGAGGAAGAAGTAGAATAAGAAGAAAGAGAAAGAGGAAGAAGATGAAGAAAAAGAAGAAGAAAAAGAAGAAGAAGAAGAAGGTAAACTAAGAGAAAAAAGAAGATGAAGAACAAAGAGTAGAAGAATAACAAGAAGAAGAAAAAGAAGTAAAAGAAGAAGAAGAAGAAGAAGAATAAAAAGAATAGGAAGAAGAAGGTGAAGAAGAAGAAGTTGGAGAAGAAGAAGGAGAAAAAGGAGGAGGAGGAGAGGTTGAAGAAGAAGAAGAAGAAGAAATTGCTATAATAGTAGAAGAAGAAGAAGATGATGATGATGATGATGACAAAGAAGAAGGGGATGAAGAAGAAGAAGAAGAAGAAGAAGAAGTAGTAGTAGTAGAAGAAGAAGATGAAGAAGACGAAGAAGAAGATGAAGAAGAAGAAGGAGAAGGAGAAGGACAAGAAGAAGAAGGAGAAGGAGAAGAAGAGAAAGGAGGAGAAGAAGGAGAGGATGAAGAAGAAGAAGCAGAAGAAGAAGAAGCTGATGAAGAAGAAGTAGAAGTAGAAGAAGTAGTTGTTGTTGTAGAAAAAGAAGAAGAAGATGATGATGATGATGAAGAAGAAGAAGAAATAGAACATGAAAAAGAAGAAGAGGAAGTAGAGGAAGAAGAAGAAGTAAGAGGAAGAAGAAGAAGAAGAAGAAGAAGAACAAGAGGAATAAGAAGAAGTAAGAAGAAGAAGAAGAAGAAGAAGAAGAAAAGCAAGAAGAAGAAAAGTAGTAGTAGTATTAGAAGAAGAAGAAGAACAACAACAACAACAAGAATAATAAGAAGAATAAGAATAACAATAAGAATAAGAAGAAGAAGAAGAAGAAGAAGAAGAACAAGGAGGAGAAGAAGAAGAAGTAGGAGAAGAAAAAGGAGGAGAAGAAGAAGCAAAAGAAGGAGAAGAAGGAGAAGAAGGAGAAGCTGAAGATGGAGAAGTAACAGAAGAAGAAGAAGAGGAATAACGTGTCCATCAAAGTCAATGAAATGGGTATTAAAAGGAGTAAAATGACAAAGATTGTCAAGCCCAAGCAAACAAACAATATTGAAGTCTAACGATAATAATGCAAAGTTAAAGGTATAAGTATGAGGGTTGTTGTAAATATCAGGTATAGAGATTTTGACATTTGCAACTTTTTGAGTAACAGGGACTTGTCTACCGATAAAATCGATTAGCGTTGTTTTGGCTTCTAAAGGAAGCCAAAATTGTTTAGGAATGAAGATTTGCTGAAGTAAACTAGCTTTAGTGCTAGTGTCGATTAAAGCATTAAGTGTTACATCCTTATAATCAAGAAGATGTATAGTAATAAGAAGATATATATGTAATTGGGCTTTCTTCTTTAAATCCATTTAAGGAGTAATAGATTTTTTATTTCCAAGAAGTCGCAAGGTACGACCTTCGACTGGATCTTGTACAGGAATATGAAAGCTTAGTCTCGCTTCTAGAGGTTCAGATGTTTCTCCTTCTTCATAATATCTTGGAAGACTCAATGAAGAAGAGATATGATTGATAGGATTTTTTGTAACGGTAGAAATTGTATTGCTAGAAGTAATAAAATATTCTACTGGTATTTGAACCTTTGGTTTCAAGGGTTTTACAAAAAGTTGGATATCATTATCTAGTTTAAGATGTCGTATGTCCATAACTTTGGTTGGATTTGTTTTTCTAATCCCAACATTGAATAATTTTACGAAATTGTTTGGGGTGATGGATCTAAATGTGGAAGTATCATTTAGAGCCATGTCGTGTTCCCATTGTATATCTAGGATTTTTGATTCAGGTAGTAATTGTATTCCTTTAAGGCTTATTGATAATGTACAAGTCTTTTCAATATTTTAGTTATCTAAACTTATAGCAAAATCAGGGTGAATATTTATTCGAAATAATCTATTAGCAATGTTGGATTTGGCTCCTCCAATTATGCTACTAAGTGGTTTGTCAATGATTCGTTCGTCAATACAAATGATCATTATTGGTGTATCTATTCCACTATGAAATAGAGTAGTTATTTTTAATTAGATCATACCTAAGTTTAGGTATTTCATTTTTGGGTATTTTCTTTTTAGTTTTTCTATTTTCTTTTGTTAAGAAGACTGATAGATGTTAAATCATCATCTCTTTTTAATTCTATATTTTCTTGCATACGTTAGAAAATATAAGTGTGTTTATTGAGAAAGCGAGATTTAAAAGAAGGGACTTTATAAATCTCATTCTTTTCTCCATGAGGTATTGCCTCTTTTAGTTTTTCTAAGTCTTCATCTGAGATTTTAAATTGTTCTCCTACACTGTCATGTAGATCTATTTTATTTACTTCTTCAGAAGTAAGTGTATTCATATTGATTCAAAATTCTCGATATTTTTTGGAATTCTATGAATCATCTATAGCTTTTTCAGATGTTATGATAGGAAAATCTTCATATTTATGGATAACAGGTGTTTCGATAGCATCGTTTGTTCTAATTAAATAATCCAAATCTTCTAGATTGGTATTTTTAATCAAGACTGTTGGTGCTTGATATGTCATGGGTTCAATTATCTCATGAGTGAAGAAGATATTTTCCTTTGTATGATATTGGATATTATGTATTATCCCATAATATCCAAATAGTATTAAAATGATTAGAACTAATGTTACCTCTATAGTTCAATAACGCTTAAGTCTAAGCATTTTTCCCATGTAGATTGTATATCCAGGTGAGGATATTTTTTCTTTTTTGGGAAGTTTTAGCGATGGTAATAAAGGAATAACCTTTATTTGTGTCAACGTTTTGTTTATTGTAATTATATTGATTTTTCAGTTTGTCAAAACATTTTAATTGTTTATCTGAAGGTTGTTCAAATTCAGACTCTGTGGAGTCAGATTCAAACTCTATGGAGTCATAATAAGATGTAATTTCAAAGACAGAACTGTCATCAGAAATTTCATCAATTATTCTAATGTTGATGGAATATTCCTCTATATTAGGAATAATAACTCTTTTGATGTTAACCGGGCATTCATTTGCATAATGTCCCTCTTTGTTATATTTAAAACATCTACAATGTTTTTTACCTTTCTTTTTAATATATTTTTTGATAAACTTCTTTTATCTAAACCTTTGTGCCTTTCAAAATTTGGATTTCCATTTTCTTTTAGAAATTTTATATCTTGGATTTTTTTTTCTTTTTATATGGTTTAAAAGCATATGTCCTTCAGTCTTAGATAGGTGGACAAACATAAATATAATTTAAATCTTCTAAAAATTTTGAGCAACAGTTGTAGCCCATTGTTGAAGATTTTAAGTTTCTACTCATTTCCTTTTGAGTAGAAGTATTTTCGTAGATCTTTTCCATAGATTCTGTACATGCTCTTCTAAGCATTCCTGTGTTGTGTTGTCTAAGAGTTTCTCTGGATGTAAGTAACTATTTGTATTTTGTAGATATTATATTGTTCTAAGGAAAGGGTATTTTAGAGAAAAACCCTTGTATCCAAAACTCTTATTGAGGAGTTTCATTTAGATGATAAATATATCCTATGTATGTAGAAACAAATTAATCTAACATACATATGTCACATAATTTAATTTTATAAAGTTTTTCTTCATAGTTTAGGTTTTCACTCCATTCTGATCCAGTAAAATCAGCAACTAGTAGTGAAACTAGCATTTCAATTGTAGTTTGTTTATCTGTTTGTTGTAGGATTTTTTGACATTCGTCTTTATTATTTCTTTCGAAATTTGTCAACCAAGATAGGACATTTCCTTCCCAGTATGATGTAGCGAATTGTATGTATTCTGAAACATTCATAGCAGGAGGGAGCATAAATATAGTTCCTTTTATTTTTTGAGTCCATTCTATGTAATAGTCTTTGACTCTTTTATATAGTATAGCCTCTATGTTTAAATTGAGTCCCCAAGTAGAGGAGTCTCTCTTTTCTTCTAAACATCGATTTTTATTTTTATAGTATGTACACCAATCTAAGCGTTTACCATTATTTAACATAGATGAATATGAAGGAGTAGTATGAACTTGTTCCATATTATCTTCTTGAGATTCTTGCATGTTAACTTCTGGTGAAGGTGTTTGTGGAACATAATCACGAGGATCAGGGAGATAGAGAGTACTTCTACTACTTTCTCCTCTTTCCATCCTAATGTTATAATCATTTTCTAATTGGTTTTTATAAAAAGCTATAACTTCATGATTTTGTTCATAGAAGTTATAAATTTTTTCACTAGTAATTTCTCTAGTGAGTTCTTTTTATTGAAGTTCTAAGAACTCCAAGTAAAAGGATTTATCTAATTTTTGTAAATCCATAATAAAGTCTGTGGATTTTAATTTAACCATTATTGTTTGGTTAGTTTTGTTCCAACATAATAGAACTTAGATGTTTATTATTTTTGTGTTCTAGATTATGAATTTTATCTTTGATCTCTTTTAATAGATCAAAGATGAAAATCAGTATTCCTACTATGGTACGGTTATTTCCAACTGTGGTTGGTAAGTGGATTATATGTTCATAATCCTGGATGTTTACTAACACTTTTAAGTGCTATCGAGAATCAGTATGTTTTTCATTTTGAGTAGGTGTTTATGTTTTCTTATTACTAGAGAAGTTTGTAAGACGAGTTTTGATTTTGAAGAGGCTTGTTCTTCTTCTGTATTGTATTTCTATTTTGACACACTATTTTACGGCTACATCTATCCTTCCAAAACAGCAAGGTTCCCGAGGCTTTCTGGGGGAAGTTAGGGATTCTTAGAAAGACCACCATCCCTAGTAGACTGCTACATAAAATAAGAGCACAACTATGGTTCATTTCCTACTCCACAGCGTAAAGAAATATAATACGGCGAAGAAGAAGAATCATAAAACAAACTAACTCATTGTACAAACAAATGTTTTAATAAGAAGACATAAACGAGAACTTACTCAGACATAATATAAGAAGCAAACATAAAGTTTATTTCATAAAAAACTTACAAGACAACGTGAGCACAAGGCTCTGATACCAGTTTTACAGTGGCACATGAAGCTTAGTAACTTTACAAAAACTTCAAAAGAGTAATTTACAAGAGTAGAGGTTTACAATAGTGGAGGTAGGAAAAGAGAGAGCAGAGTGGAAATAAAAAGTAGAAAATAGAAAATAGAAAGCTCGATTTCTTCTGTTGCCTTTGTTCTAGAGAGCATCGAAATTTCTAAACCAGGCTTGCTTCTGTTGGAAGCAAAAGAAAGTACCGTTACCTATAGATATTGCTTTTGATAATTGCTCATCACTGTTGCACGTACTGTTCATCATACGCTTTTTTTATTGTTCATCGTACGCTGTTCACTGTAGATCGTCCACTGTTTGCTATAGATCGTACACTGTTCATTGTAGTTTGTACTTTATTTATTGTCCTGTGCTGTAGCTGGGAATCTTTATGAATGCTTTTGAAGGTGTTGAAAAGTGTTTGTAAAGTGATTTTTTATGGTCCCTCTATGCTTCAATCTGTAAGGGCCAAAGCTTCCATAGTTTCTTCATCCAATTCATTGTTTTCTAAATTGAATTTCGTGCAAGTAGCAGAGAACTCATCTTTAGCTGCTTGTCCTATTTTGCCCAATTTAATCTTTCTAAAAAATTTTTATTTTCTTTCCTTTCTGATTTCAATCTTCAACCTCGTTGGCTAAAGTGTCTAGAAAAAAGAATGTCTTCCCACAATGAATTTTTTTGGTTGTATATTTAAAATTGAAATCTAGCTTCTAAAAAAAGTATGTAGCAGCATACCATCGAGCTTCTTCTTCATTGAATAAGCTTGGTTTGAATTCTTCTAGTACTGGTGGAGTATCTGAATGTTTTACAAGCATCCATAACCGAATTGAAGAGTATAAATTGATATACTCGCGTTCTTCCCAGATTGTCCATATGCGAAAAAAAAAAATTGTTGAGAATTTGGTAGAGTAAAGATTCAGGCTGTTCTTGCAAATGTCTGAATAAAGCCTGTATAATCTTCGGGCTGTCTGATATTAATATAGACTTCATGTACTAGTCTTTTTCTTAGATGGACTTGGTATTTAGGAATCTTATTGAAGTAAGCTATCATTCTAGGCCTTTCAGTAGTAGAATAAAAAACTTCTTGATTAAGAAACAATTGCTTTATTTTTGTTTCCTCAAGTTGCTTAAAGAATAAAAGCAACTTTTCCTCATCCAAAATATTTTGCTAATATAGCTGAAGCATTTCCGAAACAGTAGCTTCAACCTCTAATTTTTTTATTTCTTCTGACTTTATATTGAACAGATGTAATAAGGATAAGAAATCCTTAATACGAAATGAATCAATTCAAAAGTATAGCTATTAGCAAATAGTTCTTAGAGTGATTCAATTGACGAAAGTTGTTCAAATTTTTGCAAAGAAGAAAACTGAGTTGTTTTAGATTTGGACAATAATGATTCTAGGGTCTTCTTATAGTTTTCTTCTTGATTGGTCTGTTGGACCATTGTTTTCTTCAAGCTTAAGTAACTTTTCTCAATTTTTGTGAGCCAATAATTTGCTGATCGCCAATCATTGGCTTGTAATGCATGGAAACATCCATTAATTTTCTCAAAGAAAACTGGATCTGATTCTTTGAGAGCTTTGTTATACCATTCTTTTACCACTGTGGAGGCAAACGTTTTTCCCTTTTGGAGGGTTCCATAAGAATTGATTTTCTGTTTAATCAGAACTTTAGCTGGTTGAGCTTGATCTTTCTCTTGTTGGGTTTGGGCTTTTAAATCAACCATTTGGGTTTTTGATGCCTGTTGGGCATGAGAAGTTTCTGCCTTTTTGTTTTGGGCAGATGTCTCTACTTTGGTCTTTTGGGCCTTTGCTTTCTTAGGGAGAATTTATGTTAATTCTTCTGCTCTTTTCATTTTTTCGACAAAGTCTTTGAGAAATTTAAGATCTTCGTTCATGGTCTGCTAAGAAAATCAGAAACAATGTTAGTAAAACCAGGATTATATTTAACATTGTAAGTAAATATTTTAAGGGATAAAGCAATACGTATGCATCGAAGAATTTCTTCTGGATTATTTATAGTCATTTTTTGTAAAAATTGGGCAACAAATTTGTTGTCAGTTTCTATGGTAAATACTCTATGGAGTAGATATATTTTGAGACTTTTAATGGCTAATTTTATAGCCAATAATTCTTTATCATAAGTAGCGTATTTACTTTAGGGTTTTGTATATTTTCCTGAAGTATATGCTACAATCTCATTTGTATTTATTACTAAGACTCCAGACAAAAATAAATCTGAGGCATATGTTTGTAATATAATATGTTCATCTTCTGTTGAAAAATGAAGAATTTGCTTTTTTGTAACAAATTCTTTAATATGTTTAATTTCTTTTTGTTCCTCTAAACTCAAAGAAATAGGGATTTTATATGTGTTCCAATGACGAGTTTGTTCGTCGTTAACCATTTTGTATTTGGCTTGTTCAGTTGCCAATTTGTTCTGTAAGGCTTTAATTTTGGAAGAAAGATTACCATAGTTTAAGAGTTCTAAAAAACTTTGCAGTTGTTTTAAACTGGTAAAGTTTTGGGAAACACTTTAAGTTTTGTATATATATGGTCTTGTAATTGTGCTTGACCTTTTTTTGTTTGTTTTCCTAGAAAATCGATTTCAGTTTTGAATAATTCGATTTTCTTTGGACTCAAAATAATACCATGGTTTTGCATTATTTTGATAACATATAATAGGTGATCTTTATGTTCTTCCTCTGTTTGAGAAAAAACAAGTATATCGTCTATGTAAGCGACGACATAAGGTAAATGTCCAAAAATAGAATTAATCCATTTTTGAAATATTTGAGGTGCATTTTTTAATCCAAATGGCATGACTAGCCATTCAAAATGCCCTTGTGGACAGCTAAAAGCTATTAATTCTATTGATGTTTGGTTTGCAAGTTTGATTTGCCAAAATCCTGATTTGGCATCAAATTTGCTATAGTATTTAGCACCTTAGATTTGTTTGATTAGGTGCTCAGCAGTTGGTATTAAATAACCATCAAATTTTGTGCTAGAGTTTAACTTGTGATAATTGATGACCATTCGAGCCTTACCACATTTTATTTCTGCGTGATTTCGTACTATAAATTCTGGACAAGAATGTGAGCTGCGGCTCTTTTGTATTATTTTTAAATTTAACAGTTCTTTTATTTGATTGTTAAATTCCTTTTTATCTATTGGAGATGCCATTATACTATTGACTCGTATATTGGTATTCTGGTACTGTTCTAAGAGTTTGATAGAACAATAGCAAGGAGAATTATCAAACCATTTTAGAGGGTCACTGGAATAAAGAGGTTCTAAGATTTTGTAAATGGTTTCATTAAAAGGGGTTGCATTTGGAAGGTTATATGTATAAATTGGATGAATGTAGGTATTGTTATAGATGAAGGTATTGGTATCGATGAGAGTGGTTTTGGGTTTTTCACCATGCTGTGTTGCAGAAAAATAGGTGGCAATGTGGGTAGGAAGATGGATACGAGGAATAATGTGTCCATCAAAGTCAAAGAAATGGGTATTAAAAGGAGTAAAATGGCGAATATTATCAAGCACAAGCAGATAATCAATATTGAAGTCTAATGGTAATAATACAAAGTTAAATGTATAAGTATGAGGGTTGTTGTAAATATTAGGTATAGAGATTTTGAGATTTGCTACTTTATGAGTAATAGCGACTTGTTTGCCCATAAAATCAGTTAGTGTTGTTTTGGTTTCTAAAGGAAGCCAAAACTGTTTAGGAATGAAGATTTGCTGAAGTAAACTAGCTTTAGTGCCGTTGTCGACTAAAGCATGAAGTGTTACATCCTCATAATTAGGAAGATGTATAGTAATAGGAAGATATATAATATGTAATTGACCTTTCTTCTTTAAATCCATTTAAGGAGGAGTAATAGATTTTTTATTTTCAAGAAGTCGCAAGGTACGACATTCGACTGGATCTTGTACAGGAATATGAAAGCTTGGTTTTGCTTCTAGAGGTTCAAATGTTTCCCCTTCTTCATAATATCTTGGAAGACTCATTAAAGAAAAGATACGATTGATAGGATTTTTCGTAATGGTAGAAATTGTATTGCTAGAAACAATAAAAAATTCTATTGGTATTTGAACCTTTAGTTTCAAGGTTTTTACAAAAAGATGGATATCATTATCTAGCTTAAGATGTCGTATGTCCACGACTTTTGGTTGGATTGTTTTTCCAATCCCAACATTGAATAATTTTACGAAATTGTTTGGGGTGATGGATATAAATGTGGAAGTATCATTTAGTGCCATGCAGAGTTCCCATTGTATACCTAAGATTTTTTATCCATGTAGTAATTGTATTGCTTTAAGGCTTATTAATAATGTACAAGTCTTTTCAACATTTTGGTCATCTAGACTTATACAAAAATCAGGGTAAATATTTATTCCAAATAATCTATTAGCATGATTGGATTTGGCTCCTCCAATTATGCTACAAAGTGGTTTGTTAATAATTCGTTTGTCCATACAAACAATCATTATTGGCGTATCTATTCCACTATTAAATAAAGTAGTTATTTTTAATTGGATCATACCTATGTGTAGGTATTTCATTTTTGGGTATTTTCTTTTTAGTTTTTCTATTTTGCTTTTGTTAAGAAGACTGATAAATGTTAAAGCATCATCTCTTTTTAATTATATATTTCCTTGCATACGCTCGAAAATATAAGTGTGTTTATTGAGAAAGCGAGATTTAAAAGAATGGGCTTTATAAATCTCATTCTTTTCTCCATGAGGTATTTCCTCTTTTAGTTTTTCTACGTCTTCATCTGAGATTTCAAATTGTTCTCCTACGCTGTCATGTAGGTCTATTGTATTTACTTCTTCAGAAGTAAGTGTATTCATATTGATTCGAAATTCTCGATATTTTTCAGAATTCTCTGAATCATCTATAGTTGTTTCAATTGTTATGATGGGAAAATCTTCATATTTATGGATAAACAGCGTTCCAGTGGCATCGTTTGGTCTAATTAAATAATCTCATTCTTCTAGACTGGTTTTTTTAATCAAGACTGTTGGTGCTTGATATGTCATGGGTTTAATTATCCCATGAGTGATGAAGATATTTTCCTTAGCATGATATAGGATATTATGTATTATCCCATAGTATCCAAATGGTTTTAAAATAATTAGATCTAATGTTACCTCTGTCGTTCGATAACGCTTAAGTCTAAGCATTTTTCCCATGTAGATTGTAAATCCTGGTGAGGATATTTTTTCCTTTTTGGGAAGTTTTAGAGATGATAATAAAGGAATAACCTTTATTTGTGTCAATGTTTTGTTTATTGTAATCATATTGATTTTCAATTTGTCAAAACCTTTTAATTGTTTATCTAAAGGTTGTTCAGATTCAGACTCTGTGGAGTCAGATTCAAACTCTGTGGAGTCATAATAAGATGTAATTTCATAGATAGAATTATTGTCATAAAAAATTTCATCAATTGTTGCTATGTTGATGGAATATTCCTCTATATTAAGAATAATAACTCTTTTGATGTTAACTGGGCATTCATTTGCATAATATCCCTCTTTGTTACATTTAAAGCATCTACAATATTTTTTCCTTTCTTTTTATTATATTTTTTGATAAACTTCTTTTTCCTAAACCTTTGTTTTTTTTTAAATTTTGGTTTCCATTTTGTTCTAGAAATTTTATATCTTTGATTTCTTTTCTTTTTATATGGATTAAAAGCATATGTCCTCCAGTCATAAACAGGTGGATAACCATAAATATAATTTAAATCTTCTGAGAATTTTGAGCAACAGCTATAGCCCATTCTAGAAGATTTTAAGTTTCTACTCATTTCCTTTTGAGTAGAAGTATTTTCATAGATCTTTTCCATAGATTCTACACATGCTCTTCTAAGCATTCCGATGTTGTGTTGTCATAGAGTTCCTCTAGATGTAAGTAACTCTTGGTATTCATATTATATTATTCCAAGCAAATGGTATTGTATCCAAAACTCTTATTGAGGAGTTTCATTTAGATGATAAATATATCCTATGTATGTAGAAACAAATTCATCTAACATACATATGTCATATAATTTCATTTTATGAAGTTTTTCTTCATAGTTTAGGTTTTCACTCCATTCTGATCCAGTAAAATCAGCAACTAGTAGTGAAACCAGCATTTCAATTGTAGTTTGTTTATCTGTTTGTTGTAAGATTTTTCGACATTCGTCTTTAAAATATCTTTCGAAATTTGTCAAACAAGATAGGGCATTTCCTTCCCAGTATGATGTAGCAAATTATATGTATTCTGAAACATTCATAGCAGGAGAGAGCATAAATATAATTCTTTTTATTTTTTTAGTCGATTCTATGCAATAGTCTTTGACTCTTTAATATGGTATAGCATCTATGTTTAAAGTGAGTCCCCAAGTAGAGGAGTCTCTCTTTTCTTCTAAATGTTGATTTTTATTTTTATGGTATGTACGCCAATCTGAGCATTTACCATAATTTAACATGGATGAATATGAAGGAGTAGTATGAACTTGTTCCATATTATCTCCTTGAGATTCTTGCATGTTAACTTTAGGTGAAGGTGTTTATGGAACATAACCATGAGGACCAGGGAGATAGAGAGTACTTCTACTACTTTCTCCTCTTTCCATCCTAATGTTATAATCATTTTCTAATTGGTTTCTATAAAAATCTATAACTTCATGATTTTGTTCATAGAAGTTATAAATTTTTTCACTAGTAATTTCTCCAGTGAGTTCTTTTTGTTGAAGTTCTAGGAACTCCAAGTAAAAGGATTTATCTAATTTTTGTAAATCCATAATAAAGTCTGTGGATTTTAATTTAACCATTATTGTTTGGTTAGTTTTGTTCCAACATAATAAAACTTAGATGTATTATTATTTATGTGTTCTTGATTCTGAATTTTATCTTTGATCTTGTTTAATAGATCAACGATAAAATTAAGTATTCCTGCTATGGTAGGGTCGTTTCCAACTGTGGTTGGTATGTGGATTATATGTTCATAATCTTGGATGTTTTTAGTAATCTGACACTTGTAAGTGCCATTGGGAATCAGTATGTTTTTCTTTTTGAGTAGGTGTGTGTTTTCTTATTACTAGATAAGTTTGTAAGATGAGTTTTGATTTTTTAAGAGGTTTGTTCTTCTTTTGTATTGTATTTCTGTTTTGACCCACTATTTTATGGCTACATCTACCCTTCCAAAACAGCAAGATTCCTTTAGCTTTTTGGGGGAAGTTAGGATTCTTACAAATACCACCATCCCTAGTAGACTGCTACATAAAATAGGAGCATTGCTATTGTTCGTTTCCTCCTCCATAGTGTAAAGAAATATAATACAAAGAAGAAGAAGAATCTTAAAACAAACTAACTCATAGTAGGAATACTGGTACCAGTTTTACAGTGGCACACCAAGCATAGTAGCTTTACAAAAACTTCAAAAGGGTAATTTACAAGAGTGGAGGTTTACAATATTGGAGGTAGGAAAAGAGAGAGTAGAGTGGAAACAGAAAACAGAAAGTAGAAAATAGAAAGTTGGATTTCTTCCGTTGCCTTTGTTTTGAAGAGCTTCTAAATTTATAGACCAGGCTTGCTTCTGTTGGAAGGAAAAGAAAGTACCGTTACCTGTGGATATTGTTTTTGATAATTGCTCAGCACCATTTGCACGTACTGTTCATCGTACACTTTTTGCACAGTTCATCGTACAATGTTCACTACAGATCATACACTGTTAACTGTAGATCGTACACAGTTTACTATAGCTCGTACACTGTTCACTGTAGATCGTACTTCATTTATTGGCCTGTGCTGTAGTTGGGAATCTTTTTGAATGCTTCTGAAGGTGTTGAAAAGTGTTTGTAAAGTGATTTTTTATGGTCCCACCATGCTTCAATCTATGAGGGCCAAAGCTTCCATAGTTTCTTCATCTAATTCATTATTTTCTGAATTGAATTCCGTGCAAGTAGCAAAGAACTCTTCTTTAGCTGCTTGTCCTATTTTGCCCAATTTAACCTTTATCAGAAACATTTTTATTTTCTTTCCTTTTTGAGTTAAATCTTCAGCTTCGTTGGCTAAAGTGTCCAAAAAACAGACCATCTTCCCATAATGAATTTGTTTGGCTAGATATTTAGAATTGAAATCTAGCTTTTAAAAAATGTCTGTAGTAGAATACCATCGATCTTCTTCTTCATTGAATAAGCTTGGTTTGAATTCTTCAAGTACTGGTGGAGTATTTGAATGTTTTACAAGCATCCATAACATAATTGAAGAGTATAAATTGATATATTCACGTTCTTCCCAGATTGTTATTATGCAAAAAACAAAAATTATTGAGAATTTGGTAGAGTAAAGATTCAGGCTATTCTTGCAAATGTTTGGAATAAATCCTGTATAATCATTGGGCTGTCTGGTATTAATATAGACTTCATGTATTAGTCCTTTTCTGAGATGGACTTGGTATTTGGGAATCTCATTGAAGCAAGATATTATTCTAGGCCTTTCAGTGGTAGAATAAAAAACTTCTTGATTGAGGAACAATTGCCTTATGTTTATTTCTTAAGGTTGCTTAAAGAATAAAAGCAACTTTTCCTCATCCAAAATATTTTGCTGATATAGCTGAAGCATTTCCTGAACAGTAACTTCAGCCTCTAATTTCCATGTTTCTTCTGACTTTATATTGAACAGATGTAATAAGAATAAGAAATCCTTAATACGAAAAATTAATTAGATTAGAAGTATGGCTGTTAGCAAATAGTTCTGAGAGTGATTCAATCCACGAAAGTTGTTCGAATTTTTGCAATGAAGAAGATTGAGTTGTTGTAGATCTGGACAATAATAATTCTAAGGTCTTCTTGTAGTTTTCTTCTTGATTGGTCTGTTGGACCATTGTTTTCTTCAAGCATAAGTAACCTTTCTCAATTTCTGTGAGCCAATAATTTGTTGATCGCCAATCATTGGCATGTAATGCATGGAAACATCCATTAATTTTCTCAAAGAAAGCTGGATCTGATTCTTTGAGAGGTTTGTTGTATCATTCTTTTGCCACTGTGGAGGCAAACGTTTTTCCCTTTTCGAGGGTTCCATAAGAACTGATTTTCTGTTTAATTAGAACTTTGGCTAGTTGAGCTTGATCTTTCCTTTGTTGGGTTTGGGCTTTTAAATCAACCATTTGGGTTTTTGATGCCTGTTGGGCATAAGAAGTTTCTGCCTTTTTTTTTTGGGCAGATGTCTCTACTTCGGTCTTTTAGGCCTTTGCTTTCTTAGGGAGAATTTCTGTAAATTCTCCTGTACTTTTCATTTTTTCGATAAAGTCTTTGAGAAAGTTAAGATCTTCTTCGTTCATGGTCTGTTAAGAAAATCAACAACAATGTTAGTAAAATCAGGAATATATTTAACATTATAAGTAAATATTTCAAGGTATAAAGCAAGACGTATGCGTTGAAGATTTTCTTTTGGATTATTTATAGTCTTTTTTTGTAAAAATTGGGCAACAGATTTTTTATCAGTTTCTATGTTAAATACTCTATGGAGTAGATATATTTTGAGACTTTTAATGGCTAATTTTATAGCCAATAATTCTTTATCATAAGTAGCATATTTACTTTGGGGTTTTGTAAATTTTCCTGAAGTTATGCTATAATCTCATTTGTGTTTGTTACTAAGACTCCAGACCAGAATAAATCTGAGGCACCTGTTTGTAATATAATTTGTTCATCTTCTATTGGAAAATGAAGAATTTGCTTTTTTGTAACAAATTCTTTAATTTATTTAATTTATTTTTGTTCTTCTAAACTCAAAGATATAGGGATTTTATATGTGTTCCAACGACGAGGTTGTTCGTCGTTAATCATTTTGTATTTGGCTTGTTCGGTTGCCAATTTGTCCTAGAAGGCTTTAATTTTGGAAGAAAGTTTAGGTATAAACTTTCATCCATAATTTGAGTCCTAAAAAACTTTTCAGTTGTTTTAAACTGGTAAAGTTTTTGGACAACTCTTAAACTTTTGTATTTATATGGTCTTGTAATTGTACTTGACCATTTTTTATTTGTTTTCCTAGAACATATATTTCGATTTTGAATAACTCGATTTTCTTTGGACTCAAAATAATACCATGGTTTAACATTATTTTGATAACATGTAATAGGTGATCTTTATGTTCTTCCTCTGTTTGAGAAAAAACAAGTATATCGTCTATGTAAGCGACGACATAAGGTAAATGTCCAAAAATAGAATTAATCCATTTTTGGAATATTTGAGGTGCATTTTTTAATCCAAATGGCATGACTAGCCATTCAAAATGCCCTTGTGGACAGCTAAAAGCTGTTAATTCTATTGATGTTTGGTTTGCAAGTTTGATTTGCCAAAAACCTGATTTGACATCAAATTTTCTATAGAATTTAGCACCTTGGATTTGTTTGATTAGATGCTCAGCAATTGGTATAAAATAACCATCAAATGTTTTGTACGAGTTTAACTTGCTATAATTGATGACCATTCAGGCCTTACCATGTTTTATTTCTGCGTGATTTCGTACTATAAATACTGGAGAAGAATGTGAGTTGTGACTCTTTTGTATTAATTTTAAATTTAACAGTTCCTGTATTTGACTGTTAAATTCTTTTTTATCTATTGGAGATACCATTATACTATTGACTCGTATATTGGTATTCTGGTATTGTTCCAAGAGTTTGATAGAACAATAGCGATGAGATTTATTAAACCATTTTAAAGGGTCATTGGAATATAGAGGTTCTAAGAGTTTGTGAATGGTTTCATCAAAAGAGGTTGCATTTGGAAGGTTATATGTATAAATTGGATGAATGTAGGTATTAGTATCAATGAGAGTAGTTTTGGGTTTTTCACTCCAAATGCAACCTCTTTGATGAAGATTATGAAGGCTTTATTCCAGACATTTGCAAGAATAGCCTGATTCTTTACTCTACCAAATTCTCAATAATTTTTATTTTTTGCATATGGACAATCTGGGAAGAATGCAAGTATATCAATTCATACTCTTCAATTCAGTTATAGATGCTTGTAAAATATTCAGATACTCCACCAGTACTTGAAGAATTCAAACCAAGCTTATTCAATGAAGAAGAAGCTCAAAGGTATGCTACTATAGACTTTTTTTAAAAGCTAGAATTCAATTCTAAATATCTAGCCAAACAAATTCATTATGGGAAGACAGACTGTTTTCTAGACACTTTAGCCAACGAGACTGAAGATTTAACTCAGAAAGAAAAGAAAATAAAAATGTTTCTGAGAAAGATTAAATTGGGCAAAATAGGACAAGCAGCTAAAGAAGAGTTCTTCGCTACTTGCATGGAATTCAATTCAGAAAACAATGAATTGGATGAAGAAACTATGGAAGCTTTGACCCTCACAGATTGAAGCATGGTGGGATCATAAAAAATCACTTTACAAACACTTTTCAACACCTTCAGAAGCATTAAAAAAGATTCTCAACTACAGCAAAGGCCAATAAATGAAGTACGATCTACAGTGAATAGTGCATGATCTACAGTTAACAGTGTATGATCTACAGTGAACAGTGTACGAGGAACAGTACGTGCAACAGTGTTGAGCAATTATCAAAAGCAATATCTACAGGTAACGGTACTTT
>JAIUJO010001726.1:37500-40664 GCA_023846275.1 Vanilla planifolia | reverse complement strand
TAAGAAGAAGAAGAAGGAGAAGAAGGAGATTGAGGAGAAGAAGAAGGAGAAGAAGAAGTAGAAGATGAGATAAAGAAGAATGAGAAAGAGAAGAAGAAGAAGAAGAAGAAGTAGAAGATGAAGAAGAAGAAGAAGAAGAAGAAGAAGAAGAAGAAAAAGAAGAAGAAAGAGAAGAGGTAGAAGAAAAAGAAGAAGAAGAAGAAGAAGAAGAAGAAGAAGCAAAGGGAGAAGGAAACGAAGAAGTAGAAGAAAAGGAAGGAGAATAATAAGAAGGAGAAGAAGTTAAGGAAAGGGAAGAAGAAGAAGGAGAAGAAAGAGAATAAGAAAAAGAAGGAGAAGAAGAAGAAAAAATAGTGGTAGAAGAAGAAGAAGTAGTAGTAGTAGGTAAAAGAAGAATAAGAATACGAATAAGAATAAAAAGAAGAAGAACAAGAACAAGAAGAAGAAGAGGAGGAGGAAGAAGAAGTGAGAGGAACACAAAGGGGAAGAAGAGTAAGAAGAAGAAAGAGAAGAAGATGAAGAAGTGGAGGAAGAAGATGAATTAAAAGAAGAAGAAGAAGAAGTAGTAGAATAAATAAGAAGAAGAAGAAAAAAAAGATTAATAAGAACAAGAAGTAGTAGTAGTAATAGAAGAAGAAGAGTAAGAAGAGCAAGAATAACAAGAAGAAGAAGAAGAAGAAGATGAAGAAGAAAAAGAAGAAGGAGAACAAGAAGAAGGAGAAGAAGAAGAAAAAGTAGAAGGAGAAGTAGAAGGAGAAGAAGGAGAAGAAGAAGAAGAAGAAGAAGAAGAAGAAGAAGAAGTAGAAGAAGAAGAAGAAGAAGAAGAAGGTGTAGAAGAAAAAGAACAAGAAGAAGGTGAAGAAGAAGAAAATGAAGAAGAAGAAGAATAAGAAAAAGAAGAATAGGAAGAAGAAGAAGAAGAAAAAGAAGAAGAAAAAGAAGAGAGGAAGAGGAAGAAGAAGAAGAAGAACATGATGATGACAAAGAAGAAGTAGAAGAAGAAGAAGATGCAAAAGAAGAAGAAGAAGAAGAAGACGAAGAAGAAAGAAGAATTAGATGAAGATGAAGAAGACGATGAAGAAGAAGATGAAGAAGCAAAGTGAAGAAGAAGAAGAAGAAGAAGAAGAAGTAGAAGCAGAAGCAGAAGAAGAAGAAGAAAAGAAGTAGAAGAAGAAGAAGGAGAAGTAGGAGAAGAAGAAGAAGGTGAGGAAGTTGGAGAAGATGAAGAAGAAGAAGGTGAATAAGAAGAAGAAGTAGGAGAAGTTGACGGAGAAGGAATAGAAGAACTAGAAGAACATAAAGAAGAAGAAGGAATATGAGGAGAAGAGGAAGAAGAAGAAGAAGAAGAAGAAGAAGAACAAGAACAAATGGAAGAAGAAGAAGAAGTAAATGAAGAAGAAATAGGAGAAGAACGGTAGGGAGATGAAGAACAACAAGAAGAAAAACAAGGAGAAAAAGAAGAAGAAGAATGAGATGAAGAAGAAGGAGATGAAGGAGAGGGAGAAGAAGAAGAAGAAGAAGAATAAGAAGAAGAAGGAGAAGAAGAACAAGAGGAAAAAAAGAAGAAGAAGAAGAAGGAGAATCAGAAGGAGAAGAAGATGAAGAAGTAGAAGAAGGAGAAGTAGAGGAAAGAGAAGAAGAAGAAGAGGTAGAAGATGAAGATGAGGAAGAAAAAATAGAAGAAGAAAAAGAAGAAGAAGAAGAAGAAGAAGTAGAAGAAGAAGAGTAAGAATAAGAAGAAGAGGAAGATGAAGAAGGAGAAGGAGAAGAAGAAGAAGAAGAAGAGGAAGAAATAAGAGGAAGATGAAGAAGAAGAAAAGGAAGAAGAAGAAGGAGAAGAATATGATAAAGAGGAGGAAGAGGAAGAAGAAAGAGAAGAAGAAGAAGAGGAAGAAGAAGAAGAAGAAGAAGAAGAAGAAAAAGAAGAAGAAGAAAAGAGTAAGAAGCAGAAGAAAATGAAGTAGAAGAAGAAGAAGAAGAAGAAATAGAAGTAGCAGAATGAGGAGAAGGGGAAGAAGAAGAAGCAGATGGAGGAGGAGGAAGAGGATTAGAAGAAGAAAAAGGAGAACACGAAGAAGGAGTAGAAGATGTAGAAGAAGAAGGAGAAGAATGAGAAGAGAAAGAAGAAGGAGGAGAAGATGAAGAACAAGAACAAGAACAAGAAGGAGAGCAAGGGGAAGGAGAATAAGAAGAAGGAGAAGAAGTAGAAGAAGATGGAGAGATAGAAGTAGGAGATGAAGAAAGAGGAGTAAGAGAAGAGGTGGAAGCAGAAGAAGGACTATAAAAGAAGAAGAAGATGCAAAACCAAAATAAGGAGGAGAAGGGGATAGAGGAGAAGAAGAAGGGGAAGAAGAAGATGTAAAAGATGGACATGGAGAAGATGGTGATGAAGAAGTAGAAGAAGAAGAAGAAGTAGCAAGAGAAGTAGAAGGAGAATAAGAAGAAGGAGAAGATGTCAAGCAAGCTGTAGAAAGAGAAGGAGAAGAGGAGAAGAAGAAGAATAAGATGAAGTAGTAGCAAAATAAGAAGAAGAAGAATAAGAAAAAGAAGTAGTAGTAGTAGTTGAAGGAAGAATAAGAAGAAGATGTTGAAAAAGAAGAAGAAGAAGACGTGAGCAAAACAAGAAGTGGAAGAAAACAAAGAAGAAGAACAACTTGAAGAAGATGAAGAGGAGGAGAAAGAAGGACAAGAAGGAGAAGAAGAAGAAGAAAAAAAAGAACTCGAAGATGAAGTAGACGAAGAAGAAGTAGAAGAAGAAGAAGAAGAATATAAAGAAAAAGGAGAAGAAAAAAAAGGAGAAGAAGAGGACGAAGAAGAAGAACGAGAAGAAGAGGAAGAAGAATAAGAAGAAGAAGAAGAAGGAGATGGCAGAGAAGAAGAAAGAGAAAAAGATAAGTAGAAGGAGATGGCAGAGAAGAAGGAGAAGGAGAAGCAGAACAAAAAGAAGGAGAAGAGGTAGAACAAGAAGGAGAAGAAGAAAAAGAAGAAGAAGAATGAGAAGTAGAAGAAGCAGAAGAAGAAGAAGGAGAATAAAATGATGGGGAAGTCGAAGAAGAAGAAGAAGAAGAAGAAGAAGAAACAGTAAGAGGAAGAAGAAGATGAAGAAGAAGAAGAAAAAGAAGAAGAAGAAGAAGATGTAAGAGGAAGAAGAAGAAGAAGAAGAA